>MU722718.1:12156-28938 GCA_026770625.1 Nicotiana glauca
TCATGTGCATTGCATTGCATTCATGCATTGATATCTATTTATCTTCCGTCGTTGATTACTGTTGTTTCATCGTTTAGCGTGCTAAGTGGTTAGTTTCAGCTTTGCATTGTGGTATTTCGGGATTTCTTACTTTCAGTCATTATATATGTATATTACCACTGAGTTGGAAGTACTCACTTTACTCCCTGCACCATGTGTGCAGATTCAGGTGTCCCGGAGACTTAGCTGAGCAGTCGCTGTCTTCCAGAGTTTTATCAGAGTTATCGAGGTGGCTGCCTGACGTTCGCAGGACCCGAATTCTCCCTTTTATTCAGTTTTATTTCCGCATTCTAGACTTATATATTTTCGAATATTGGTTACTCCGTTGTTTAGAGGCTCTAGACTTGTGACCCCAGATTCTGTTGGGAGTGTTTCTTCAGATATCTTGGTCTGTTACGTAATGTTTTTATTATAAACATCGGCTGATTATTTTTAAATTATTAAATTTCCTTAAATTGTCGGTAAAGAGTTATCAGGTGGGGTTCGTGAGTGATAATTGGTCAGGGTTTCCTAGCTATATGGTTGGGCGCCATCACGACCGGGGTTGGGTCGTGACACAATGTTATCAAAATACGTCTCGAACCACGTCACATAAATGCACCCATGATTTTTGACGTATTTTAACATAGTTAAGATTTGGATTTGGGTCACATGAAATGCACACCCGAGTGTAAGAAGGTAATATTATTAAAGTACGCACCTGAAGTAACTAACGTGTTATTAACTTTGCGAGGGCCATGGAAATTTGCTAAACGGCACGCCTCAATTTCTAAGAATTTTAAGAGAAGTAATTAAACGAGGGCCAAGCAGTTGGGATTTTATTTGGCGCGGCGAACATCACTTCCATTTTAAAGGATATTCAAACTAAAATTCGGAGGGCCATAACTATTTATTATCTACTACGGCTCACCTCAATTTATTTGATAGTCTAATTATTTAACACTGAAGAAAAGTGAATTCTGTTATCAAGTACGCATGTCTGAACTAATTAAAGAAAATTGCTCTTAAAGAGGGGGAGGGCCAGTTATTTGAGAGAATTGATTTTGGGGCATGAAATAGCCTTCAGGATGTAAATTATGAAATCACTATTAAGAATTATCAATTTACAATGAAACAAAGACATAATCATGAAACACTTGTCTGATACAATGATTCAGTATACGACACAGGTAACAAGAATTAGTTCCAAGACTGATATTGAGGCAAAGACAAATAATACATGCCAAAATAATACATATACTAGATTATCAAGACTTTTTTCTTTAAGCATGATAAAAAAATTATTGTTTTAAAACTATATATATCCATAGATTGTGGTACTTCTCTTATTATTTTAAGCATGCTTTTTTTTTAATTCCAAAAAATTGGCCAACGTTGACTCAAGATCTTCCCTTAATAATCTTTGTTCTGTTTCCTTTTCTCAATTTGTCAATACTATTTCAGGTACATAAGAAAAAATGCATAAATATTCCAACTTAATAATTGTCATTAGGAAAATTAAAGAAAATCGCATGACACCATACTGGGTTCACATGGAAATTTTATTTACTGTACCTAATTTCAAACTAAAAATGCAATTGAACTAAAATAGTCAAACAAACAATAATAGTATTCCAACCAAAACTCAGAATTGGAAATTAACCCATGTGGCTATCATTTTAATCAATTTCACTATTCAGTACTTTCCCAAATTAAAACACCACACACATTGCTGGAGATTTGATGTGTGAAACTCAAGCAAATCCATAAAATCACATAAGAGATTTAACAATTAAATCACTCAATACAGATGTAATACAAGTAAGATTCGGAACTTACCTAAATCGAACAAAAGACAGCTCTAGAGTGAGTCAAATGAAGGCAAGAAACAATAGCTATAAAAATGTAAACCCAGCTACAAGCCTTCAACAAAATAACAGTAGCAACCATGACCATGTTAGTCCCAACTGATTTTAAACAGTATTCCAGAGACCCAAATTCACAATCTTCCCATCATTATTGACATTAGCACTAAAGGTTCGAAAATAAAGCTTGAAACGAATCAAAAGGTAGAACAATAGGGTTCGTATCTTGTTGAAAAATGGAGAGGGGGCCCGTTGACAGAGTGAATGAGAAAGGGGTCAATTTTGTCTCTTTTTGTTTTGTGCGTATATCGTGTGTATATCGAGTATCCCCAGTGTATATAGAATGTATCGGTTGTGTATACAGAGTGTATACATCTCTCTCCTCTCGCTCCCTCTCCCAGATTTCTCGTTCTCTCTCTTATATATCAACCTCTATATCTTTTTTTTCAGTATTTCCAGCCTTTAAATAGGCATTCCCATTAGTGCCATTTCCACTACAAATCATCTTTTTTATTTTTAATTATTTTCACTAGCTTATTGCTTTTAATTTAAATAGCTAGTGTAGTTATATCCCCACTATTATTGAGAAGCTTCTTAATTAGGTGGCCACCAATCCTTATTAATACAATTTAAACAAGAATTTAAATTACTCCTAATTATTTCTGACTAATCCTAAAATTCGAAAGACTCGGAGATTACTATAATAGCTAAAGAAACTCATGAATAAACTAGACCAAATAAAACAAACAATTTTTTTTAATTTTTATGGGAGTAATTCATGTGAGGCAAAAATCACGTGCTCACAGCTGCCCTTCTTTGCGCGTAAACACGAAGAGTTTTCGTGCAAAGATAAAGTGAGCGGACCTAAGCAATTTTTTGCCCGTTCGAGTACTCCGAGTGAAGCATTTTTGAAAGATTTGACCGAACCTCTGCTTCAAAGGTTTCCTACATATCCTTGGCTGAAAAGGAATCAGGTCAATGTAGTTCGGAAAATTTCGGTAGCTGGGACTACCATGAAGCTGTGGTTTCACTGTTAGTGCTGCTACTGCTGTTACTGCTTACTGACCTCCTTATTACACCAAAAGGAAAATTGAAGCTAAGCTAGCTATGCCTATCAACTATGAGTTACAAGATTCCTATCTATAATTCTCTTGAAACTTGATCTCGAGTCTTCGCTGATTTCGCTATGTACTCCGATCTGAATCTTGATGCTTACAAGTTGTAGGTGTTGTTTCTTTCCGCCGCATTAGGTCAAAACGAGATCAGCGGAGCTTGTGACTTCAACCAGATTTTGAGCAATCCGCACTCTTGTTTGCTTCACATTTGAGTTTATTTCTTTTTGTTCTTTTCTTCTTTTCTTTATTCTGGATTGAGACTCATTCCATCGGTCATCTCGCATCCTATGTCTTGAGGTCAACCTGCTTAAGATACCAAAACAAACAAATGAACGAAATTTTCTGTCCCAGTTTTCACTAGGAAAATTTTGTGAGTTAGTTGTGACATATATCTAAGCAATCAGATTAGGATTGTGTATCCTTGTGAATGAATCCAAGTTAAGCTAAGAAATGATCGGGTTATGCCGGAAAAGAAATAGGGTCCTCGGGTTATGCCGGGACGGAAAGAAAAAGCCTCTTAGGTTTTGTCAGGGAGATCCACGGGTTATGCCAGGATTTGGAAAGAAAAAGCTCATTGGGTTATGCCAAGGAGATCCACAGGTTATGCCGGGATTTAGAAAGAAAAAGCCCTACAGGTTATGCCAGGGAGATCCACAGGTTATGCCGGGATTTGGAAAGAAAAAGCTCTTTGGGTTATGCCTGGGAGATCCACGGGTTATGCTGGGATTTGGAAAGAAAAAGCTCCTTGGGTTATGCCAGGGAGATCCACGGGTAATGTCACGATTTGGAAAGAAAAAGCTCCTTGGGTTATGCCAGGGAGGTCCACGGGTTATGCCGGGATTTGGAAAGAAAAAGCTCATTGGGTTATGCCAGGGAGGTCCATAGGTTATGCCAGGATTTGGAAAGAAAAAGCTCCTTGGGTTATGCCAGGGAGATCCACGGGTTATGCCGGGATTTGGAAAGAAAAGGCTCCTTGGGTTATGCAGGGAGATCCACGGGTTATGCCAGGATTTGGAAAGAAAAAGCTTCTTGGGTTATGCTAGGGAGATCCATGGGTTATGTCGGGATTTGGAAAGAAAAAGCTCCTTGGGTTATGACAGGGAGATCCATGGGTTATGCCGGGATTTGGAAAGAAAAATCTCCTTGGGTTATGCCAGGGAGATTTACGGGTTATGCCGGGATTCGGAAAGAAAAAGCTCCTTGGGTTATGCCAGGGAGATCCACGGGTTATGCCGAGATTTGGAATGAAAAAGATCCTTGGGTTATGCCAGGGAGATCCATGGGTTATGTCGGGATTTGGAAAGAAAAAGCTCCTTGGGTTATGCCAAGAAGATCCACGGGTTATGCTGGGATTTGGAGAGAAAAAGCTCCTTGGGTTATGCCAGGGAAATTCTCGGGTTATACCGGGATTTGGAAAGAAAAAGCTCATTGGGATATGCCAGGGAGGTCCACGGGTTATGTCGGGACTTGGAAAGAAAAAGCTTCTTGGGTTATGCCAGGGAGATCCTCGGGTTATGCCGGGATTTGGAAAGAAAAAGCTCCTTGGGTTATGCCAGGGAGATCCACGGGTTATGCCAGGATATCTAGGGAATGGGACCCTATGCTACCATGATTTTTTTTTCGGGATTTTCATTTTCACTTATTTTCCTTCTTCTTTACTTTTAATTCTTATTTTCTTCCTTTTATTTAGCAAAACGCATGAAAGAATTTGGGGAGAAACTTCCTTTTTTGGTCGATTCTCTGCTGCAAAGATGTTTCAGCGCTTGCGCATTCCTTTTCTCTTTTGGGTTGCACCTTCTTCTTGCATGGTTGCCTGAATTACACCTGTTTTAACTTTTAGCAAAGAATAATTTGTTAATTTGAAATGGTGGTTGGTTTTGTGGCCTTGATCATCTCAATTGCTTGATCCCGACCCCATTTCCATTGAGAACTTTGCTGCTTGCCGATCTTGAGAGGGAATTTCTTTTCAAACTGACAAAACTCAACTTTAGGACCCCCATGATAACTCGCCTGTGTGGGCTCTGGCCTTTTCACTTTATTCTTCTCTTAGGACCTTTGCCTTTGACTTTCTTTCTTTTCAGATGTCTTTACTTTGAAAGCATCAACCACCATTGGTCAGACGGGATTGGACTGACGCATCCGCTGAGGCTGGTTATTTTCTTTGGCTTTTTCCAGGCGGAGCCTTATAAAACCAGTCCTGCCACCTTTTCTTTGTAATAGCCCAGGAATCAGAGTTGAACCGAAAGTGATTCAAAGAAGAAGTATACAAAAGACAAGCATATGAGTTTAAAGAGAAGCGTCCCTTTCGAGGGAAAAGAAGGACTTATCTGGGGGTGCATGCTGACTTCAAATGGACATGACATGCTTCTTGGACTAGATGCCCGACCCATACAAACTTTCTAGCTTCTCGTGAACCCATTGATCCGCATTTCACAGCCAGGTAACCTTATCAGGACTCTTTTAGAGATGAGATGTTCTCTTTTCGACCGACAACTCCCTTTGCGGGTTTTCGCTAATTGACCTCTCTCATTTCTCTTCTCACCGTCGCCCGATAGTGCTCTTTACGAGTTTTCACTAAGCAGACTCTCTCATTTTCAATTTCTCTACTCACTGTCGCCTTATGGTTCCCGAAGGTTTTCACCGATAAGACTCTCATTTTATTTCTCTCAATTTGAATTGCCTCAGATTCCAACAGTGACGTTTTTCACTTCCCCGGCTTTGCCAATTGATCGGAAGGACTTAAACAAGGCCTTTGGGTAAAAAGGATTTTAGGCGGAATTACAACTTTGAAACCATTTTGGTAGGCTCATGGCCGAACCATTATATCATCTGCCCTAGTTTCAATTTTTAGGAAAATTAGGATTTTTGTTTTAGTGTGACTGAACCCCAGCGAGAGGCTGCCTACGTATCCATTCGGAATCAAGTCAAACGTAGTTCAGGAAATATTTGTTTTTTTTGTTGTTTTTGTTTTCTTTTCTTTTTCTTTTTCTTTTTTTCTGGTACTTACAGGTTCCAAAGAGAGTAATCAAGGAAGGGTAACCGGCTCAAAAGGAACAAGAAAGATTGATAGTGTTTGGATAGCGATAATGAAAGCCTTCGTCATCTCAGTTGAACAAAGTCATCACCATAGAAGGCCTAGACATAGTACCTTTTTACCGCATCCGCATTCACAGCTGCTTCGGGATCATTTCCTTCAATATCACTCAGATATAACGCTCCTCTTGGCAATATCTTCCTGATGATGTACGGACCTTTCCAATTAGGAGCAAATTTTCCTTTTGCTTCCTGGTGATGAGGAAGAATGTGCCTTAACACTAGTTGACCCACTTCAAAATTCCTAGGTCGCACTTTTTTGTTGTAGGTACGGTCCATTCTTTGTTGGTACAACTGCCCATCACAGACTGCAGCCATTCGCTTTTAGTCAATTAAGGTCAACTGCTCCAGGCGAGTCTTGACCCACTCACTGTTCTCAATCTCTGCTTCAACGATGATCCGGAGAGAAGGGATTTATACCTCTACAGGTATTACCGCCTCAGTTCCATATACCAAAAGGTAAGGGGTTGCTCCTACCGATGTGCTCACCATGGTACGATATCCCAGTAATGCGAAAGGTAACTTTTCATGCCATTGTCTCGAGCTCTGAATCATTTTCCTCAAGATTTTCTTGATATTCTTGTTTGCTGCTTCAACGGCACCATTGGCTTTGGGCCGGTAGGGAGTGGAGTTTCTATGCATTATTTTGAATTGTTCATATACTTCTTCCATCAAACAACTGTTCAAGTTTGCAGCATTATCTGTGATGATAGTTGCAGGAATACCAAAACGGCAAATAAGATTGGAGTGCATAAAATCTACCACGGCTTTCTTAGTGACCGATTTAAGAGTGATGGCTTCGACCCACTTCGTGAAGTAGTCGATGGCAACCAATATGAATCTATGTCCATTGAGGCTTTTGGCGCGATCGGCCCAATGACGTCCATGCCCCAAACCACGAATGGCCAAGGTGCTGACATAGGATGTAGTTCTGTTGGAGGCGCATGAATCAAATCACTATGTACCTGACACTGATGGCACTTCCGGACAAAGCTGAAGCAGTCCTTTTCCATGGTTATCCAGTAATATCCTGCTCGAAGGATTTTCTTTGCTAAAACATACCCATTCATGTGAGGTCCACACACTCCTGCGTGTACTTCATGCATGATCTTTCAAGCCTCTTCGGTGTCAACACATCTTAACAAATTGAGATCTGGGGTCCTCTTGTACAAGACATCACCACTTAAGAAAAAATCACTTGCATGTCGTCTAATGGTTCTCTTTTGGTCCCCACTAGCTTGCTCGGGATATTCTTGCATTTTCAAAAACCTTTTGATATCATGGTACCATGGCTTGGTGTTTGGTTCTGCCTCAACCGTATGACAGTAGCCATGCCTTTCCCTGATTTGGACTTCCAGGGGATCAATGTGAGCATTGCCTGGGTAGGGCAACGGTCGCGGCCAGAGTGGCGAGTGCATCAGCCAGTTCATTGTGACACCGAGGGATGTACCTGAACTCTATCGATTTGAACCGCTTGCTAAGATCTTTCATATGTTGCCGATAGGGAATAAGCTTAACATCTCGGGTTTCCCATTCTCCTTGGGCTTGCCGAATAATTAGATCTGAGTCTCCCATAATCAATAACTCTTCAGCATCTTGGTCAATTACCATATACATACCCATGATGCAGGCTTCATACTCAGCAGTGTTGTTTGTGCAGAAAAACCGAAGCCTGGCTGTGGCCGGATAGTGCTGACCAGTGGGTGAGATCAAGATTTCCCCAATTCCTACACCTTTTACATTTACTGCCCCATCAAAGAACATCTTCCAAGCATGTGTGTCTCCAGAGATGGCTTCTATTGAATTTACCTCTTCATTTGGGAAGTAAGTGCTCAATGGTTGGTATTCATCATCTACCGGGTTTTCATCCAAATGATCTGCCAACGCCTAGGCTTTCATTGTCGTGCGAGTGACATAAACTATGTCAAATTCAGTGAGCAGAATCTGCCATTTTTCTAATCTCCCTATGGGCATCGGTTTCTGAAATATGTATTTCAAAGGATCCGACCTAGTTATGAGGTGGGTGGTGTAGGCTTGCAAGTAGTGTCTCAACTTCTGAGCGACCCAAGTCAAATCACAACACGTTCTTTCCAATAGAGTATACTTAGCTTCATAGTTGGTAAACTTCTTGCTCAAGTAATAGATCGCATGCTCTTTCTTTTCGGTTACATCGTGTTTCCCGAGGACACAGCCGAAAGAATTTTTGAAGACCGCCAGATACAAGAAAAGAGGCCTCCCAGGCTCTGGTGTGACAATGACTGGTGGATTTGACATATATTCTTTGATCTTATCAAAGGCTTCTTGACATTCATCTGTCCACTTGACTGCTGCATATTTCTTCAATAATTTGAATATGGGCTCACATGTGGATGTCAGCTGAGCAATGAACCGGCTGATATAGTTTAATCTACCCAACAAGCTCATCACATCTTTCTTGGTTCTCGGAGGAGGTAAATTCCGGATAGACTTTATCTTTGTTGGGTATAACTCGATACCTCTCCTGCTGACTATAAAGCCCAAAAGTTTACCGGACGGGACTCTAAATGCACATTTGGCAAGGTTCAGCTTTAGATCATATTTGCACAAACGCTCAAAGAATTTCCTCAAATCTCGAACATGGTCATCCTGGGTTCTAGACTTGATGATCACGTCATCAACATATACCTCTATCTCCTGATGCATCATATCATGGAAAATGGCGGTCATGGCCCTCATGTAGGTTGCCCCAGCATTCTTCAAACCGAACGGCATGACTCTATAGCAATATGTACCCCAGGGTATGGTAAAGGCTGTCGTTTTGGCGTCTTCTTCGTCCATCAATACCTGGTGATATCCAGCGTAACAATCCACAAAGGACTGTATCTCATGTTTGGCACAGTTATCAACAAGGATGTGGATTTTGGGCAAAGGGAAATTTTCTTTGGGACTTGCCTTGTTCAAATCTCTATAATCTACACACACCCGGGTCTTCCCGTCTTTCTTTGGAACTGGAACTACATTAGTCGGCCATCTAGTGTACTGGACCTCTTGGATTACCCCTGTTTTCAACTGTTTCGTGATTTCTTCCTTGATCTTATCACTTATGTCAGTTTTAAACTTTCTTTGCTTTTGCTGGACCGGAGGGCAATTGGGGTAAGTTGGCAACTTATGAACCACCGGATCAACACTTAGCCCTGGCATGTCGTCATACGACCAAGCAAACACATCTTTGAACTCAAATAGGAGTTGGATTATTGCATCCCGGGTTTTCTCGTCTGTGTGAATGCTTATCTTGGTTTCCCGGATTTCTTCAGAAGTTCCCAAGTTAAATGGCTCAGTATCATTCAAGTTTGGCTTAGGTTTATTCTCAAATTGTTCCAATTCTCGATTTATTTCCCTAAAAGCCTCTTCTTCATCATATTCAAGTTCTTGGTTCATTATTTCACAATTAGACAGCGTGTTTGGATCTGGGCATGAAGTCCTTAAGCATGTCATGTTATTTAAAGCCGAATTATTAGAACTGAAAGAGAAAAAATAGCAAAATCAGAAAGAATAAAAGAAAATGAACGATGAAATATTGATTTCATTTCTTGGAATTTGAAGATAACAGGGTTTACATTTGGAAATTTAAAGACAACAAAACTAAAGAAAACATCCGAGTTACACCCTGGAATAACTCGAGATGCAAAAAAAGTAGCAGGACAGTTCTACTGGGACTCCTGCTTGATCAGAAATGGCGTAGCCTTCCAATTTTGCAGCTTGGCACCTGGTCCCATATACAGCACCTCAGCGGTGCTAGTGCCCTCTCCTGGTTGAACCATGTGGGTTTCGTAGAGCATTTTTCTCATTGCCCCACATATTTCCTCAATTTCTTAAGTCGTAAAGGCCTCATCATCTTCTTCTTCATTATACCTTGGCTTGACAAAAGTTTCATACAAATGTGGCAGTGGTTGAGGTAAATCCCATCCCTCATTCTTTCTCTCTTTTGCCCACTTTACATCATCTGGGGTATGTAGGAAACCTATCCCAAAGAACTTCTCAGTTGTAGGCAGGGTTACTGGTTCAAATATTCCTTGCAGAGATTTTCCAAGTACCTTCCCTGGTTTGAAACCATGTCTGATCATTTCTTTAGCAACCATAATCGAGCCATTGGATAGGAAGGGTTGTGGGTAAGGGTTTCCTTCTTCGCACTGGGTTGCTACCATAATTTCAAAAGCTTAGTAAATTATGTGTTCATTGCCTTCCCTCACTTCAAGACATGGGACGAATGGGTCCCGATAGATTGATTGTTCATCCTCTCTATGGACTACGATCTCCTGATCCTCATGTTCGAACTTCACCATTTGATGGAGAGTAGAAGGTATAGCTCCTGCTGCGTGGATCCAAGGCCTTCCCAAAAGAAAATTATAGGACGTGTCCATATCTAGTACTTGGAAGGTCACCTCAAAATCCACCGGGCCAATGATCAAAATTAGGTCAATTTCTCCAATCGTATCTTTTTTGATACCATCGAAATCCCATACGTAGACACTGTTGGGACAAATCCTTTCAGTCCCGATTTCCATATGTTGTAGTGTAGAGAGTGGGAAAATGTCTACCCTAGAACCTCCATCTACCATGACCCTCTTCATATAGTATCCCTCACATTTGACAGTTAAGTGAAAGGCTTTGTTATGAGTGGCTCCTTCTGGGGCAAGTCATTTTTACTAAAGGAGATTTGGTTGACGGCGAAGAACCTTTCTACCATTCTTTTAAGCTGTTCGACCAAGGTTTCTGTTGGCACGTATGCCTCATTCAGAGTTTTCATTAAGATCTTCTGATGTTCAGAAGACTTCATTAATAGAGATAGCATGGACACCTGTTCAGGACACTTTCGTAACTGATCAACCACTTCATAATCAGGCATCTTCATTTTCTGTAAGAAAGACTCTGCTTCCTCAGCACTCACAGGCTTCTTGGACGGAAAGCGCTTTCACGTGGCATTGTTTACCTCTTGTTCATTTGAATATTTCTCAGCAAAGGTATTTCCTGGAAGTTCTCTCGTGATTTCTTTACCCTTGTATGTAACCACTGCCTGCTGATAGTTCCATGGCACCGCAGATGGGTTTGTCATTGGCTTCTGTGGCACGCGTCCAATAACCACTGGCTCATTCAACTGAAGCGGTTTAATTGTCCCCCGGACCACATAGGCTCCTTTTGGTACATACATTGGTGTTCCCCTTTTCAATTTAAATTTCTTTGGAGCCCTCACAACCAGTTGCTTTTCTTGGCGACCTCGCGGAACATAGAGGATTCCATTTTTAGGAGGCACCGTCTCTGCTTTAGTTTCAACTTTCTTCTCAGGCTCAGTCCTGACGATTTTATTCATCTTTTCCCCTTTCTCTTGCTTTGGGGCTGCCTTAGGCTTCCTTTATGCATCAGCAATAGCAATTATAGCTTTCAAAGCTGGATCAAACTCCCGATCTTCACAAATCATTCCAATTACTGACCCATTGTTGTGGGCTGGCAGCGGGTTATTTGTTACGTTGGGGACATCCTCATCCCTTAACACTACCTTTCCTTGTTCTATCAAGTCTTCCACGGCTCTTTTCAAAGTCCAACAGTTTTCTGTATTATGCCCCTCAGCTCCTGAGTGATAAGCGCATCGGACGCCCCGCTGATAGGAGGGTGATTCTGGGTTTTGCCTATTTTGAGGCATGGGCTGCAGCAGACCCATTTGAACAAGCTTCGGAAATAGACTGGAGTAGGGTTCATCGATTGGTGTAAAATTTGGCCTCCTGGGTGGTTCACGAGGATAGAAGTTATTTTGTGGAGAACGGGGGTTATAGTGGTTTGGTTTAAGAGGCTGATTTCTAGGAAATGGAGCTCTATTCTGGTTAAATTGTTGTTGTGGCCTGACATATGGTTGTGCATTCATCACTGCGTATGGTTGAGGACCTATAGCATAGGTCGCATCTTGATGGGGATAGTAGTATGGTGGGGTTCCTTCAGAGAAATGAAATCTGGCCGGATGGGGTTTTCTTACACTTGAAGTTGCCATTGTTGCTTTTTCCTTCTTCTTTCGGCTTGCTACTCCTCCAGACGCGCCTTGGATTGCTTGGGAGGTAGCCCTTATAGCAGACTGACTCAAGATTCGCCCCGTTTTCAACCCATTTTCAACCATTTCACCAATTTTGATGGCTTTGGCAAACGGCTTTCCCATTGCAGACATCATGTTTTGATAATAATCGGCCTCTTAGGCTTGAAGAAAGATGTTGACCATCTCTGTTTCATCCATTGGAGGCTTGACTCTGGCCGCTTGTTTGCGCCATTTGACAGCATACTCTCGGAAGCTCTCCGAGGACTTCTTTTTTAGATTTGACAATGAATTCCTGTTAGTGGCAATATCAATGTTATATTGAAACTGCCTGACAAAGTCTCGAGCCAGGTCATCCCAGATATACCAACGAGATATATCCTGATCCATATACCATTCAGAAGCAATGCCGACCAAGCTCTCTCCAAAGTACGCCACAGGAAGCTCTTCTTTTCCGCTTGCTCCCCGCAACTGGTTGCAGTACCTTTTGAAGTGGGCAATGGGATCCCTATGCCCATCATATTTTTCAAACTTTGGGGTTTTGAAACCCAAGGGTAGATGCACGTGCGGGAACATGCACAGATCAGCGTAAGATACGCTCTTTTGTCCACTCTGTCCCTGTATATTTTTCAGAATTTGCTCCATGTTTCTCATCTTTCTAGTAATTTCCTCTTGTTCAGGTGTTTTTTAGGCTTTTTCTTGCCCTATGGTAAACTCGTATCGAGGAGGCTGAGGGTAAGCATTGGTAGTAAACTGGGTAGGTTCCAGTGGGAAAGATGGTGCTTGAAACGTGAAGGAAGATGAATCGAAGTTAGGCCTGGGTAAAGCAGGTTGTGTCGTAGCTGAACAAGGTGGTGCGGTGAATATGTTTGAAGCCGCACCTGAAGCCGGCACCTGGGGGTAAGACTTAGAAGGTGTTCCAGCGAAGTGGACTGAAATGGTAGGATATCCCAGTGGGGTATTTGGATAACTTATGGGGATGTTGGAAGTCCCACTTGCCCTAGGAAAAAGCTCAGGGAATCTAGGGATCGCACTTGGTGGTTCTTTTCCATTGCCCCAGGCGTCCCACATTTCCATCATACGGAGACGCAGAATTCTATTTTCTTCAGCAGTTGCTGACTCAGAAGTTGGGATGGCCGAGATCGAACTATCCTCCGAAATAGGAATCGTTGGCAGAGGAATTTCTGAAGACATTTCAACACTTCCTTTTGACCTCGTGAAGTATGGATGAACACTTCCTTTTGACCTCATGAAGGATGGATGAACACTTCCTTTTGACGTCGTGAAGTATGAATGTGAGGCCATATTACCACAAAACCAACCACTTTTCTATAGAACCTGGATACAGCAATAAATGGTTAGTTTGAGAAAAATAACAGATAGGTAATATCGCGTTGGAGTGTGATGCACCTATACAGTTAAATGGGTTTCTACATATTTTGCAATGGTTGCATGCGTCATTCCGGCCTTTGCTTATGCTTTCCCATTTTCTTCTTTTTTTTTTTCTCTTTTCCCTATTTTATTTTATTTTATATCCCTTTTCTCTTACTTAGGGTTACAGTCGAATCTGATGAAGATTGCCTACGTATCATGATCCCGCATAAATCAGACCAAGCATAGTTCGTGCAAATAAATGCAAAATAAAAAAACAATCTTTTGGGAATTTTCAATTTTTCATTAATAACAACTTTGATTACAAGGCTACTAGACTATTTGTTTTTCTTTTCTCAAAAGGAAATTACAAAAACATACTCAAAAGCAAAAATATAGACTCGATCAACTAGGAATACATTCAAATCCTGGGGCCCGTGGGGCATCATTCGGCATCGCTACGGGCCTGCATGCAAGACCCCTTTGAAACTGCTCTAAATCATTCATGACCTGGCGAAAAAATATCATTACTGAAGCAAAGAACGTGGTACGACCCATCCGTTCACCGGCCTGACACTTCATGACAATATAGTTGGCAATACTTCTGATCCATTCCCTAATTCGGCTCTTTTCTTGGAGGAGTCAAGTTATTTGTTGGGTACGAGCCTCTAGCACCTGAGAGTCCTGTAAATAAAGGTCTTGTAGCAATTTTATTTCCTTTTCCATCTTGGCAATTAACCTACAGCAATGGTCCCTCTCGGCTTGGAATTCTTTGTCTCGTCGGGCTGCTTTTTCTTCCAGGTTATTCATTTTTCTCTTCATGTTGGCAATGGTTCCCTCGTGGTTTCTCTTTATTTTTTCACAAAATGGGCTCTTTCTTCAGTCTTCTTGGCCCACTGTGCTCGAAGTCTTGCCATGTTTCCCTCAGATTTTCTAATTCTTCCTGACAGTCCAAGACTTGCTTCTTTAACCCCTTAATCAACCTTTCATCAGATAGACTTCTTTCTTGGTTCCTGGCATCTATTTTTATTTGTTGAATTTGGGCCTTGAGTGCTTCATTCTCCTGGGCTAACTTCTTTTTATCACCTTCATCAGCTGCAGCCTGTACACTCTTTTCGAATTGGAGATCTCGGACCTGTTGCTCCAACTTTCCTATTCTTGCTCGGTATTCCCTTTCCTTGGCTTGCCAATCCCATTGAACCTGAGCCGCGTCGGTGAACTGCTGCATGTGTGGCTTTTTAGAGGGTCTCTCAGGGATTTGAAACCTTTTGCCAAACCACATCAAGTATTTGGGATGTACCTCGCCTCTAGCTTGGTCCTGTACTGTGGTCTTAGGCTCGAGGTACCTGCACTCATTCCATATTTGTCGGATTTTGCCTTCAGGGAATGCAGCTTTCGGGCCTAACTCAATGACTTGCCCGCTCAGGTCTCATCATTATGAACAGTTTGAAATCTCCCAAGTTGCCTGAGGACTCGGTAAGGAGCATAAGGTTGGATGCTTCGAACACCCATCAGAAGAATGTAAGGTACGTCTGCCGATGTGTACACAGCCTCGGTAGTAGGAAGCCACCCAAAATCCCATTCAACTTTGTCCGCCATCAAAGATCTCAAGCATGATGACCAAGCCTTTGTGCCCTCGGGGAACTCAATACCCGTTACCCGGGTCCCGACTTCTGCAATACAACTCAGACCGGTTAAACTGTAGTTCATATACCCAGTGCGATGACAGAGGTTCTCCTGTATCCACAACTATAATAGAAGATTGCAACCTTGAAAGAATTTCACACCTTCTCGACATTTGGTCAAAGCTCGGTACATTTCTGCTACAATCAGGGGAACCACTGTGCTAGTAGGTTTTTTAATGGCAACATCTGGCATCCCTACAAGGTCGAGGTCTATGTGACCATCTTTTCTTGGACAAACCACAACTCCTAGAAAGGCTACCATAAAGGCTAATCCCCGTCGGGCTTCCCATTTGTCTTTGTTCCCGGCATGTGTCAAACCGGTGTTGGGCTCTTCAAAACCTTTTGGGTTACCANGGGGGGGAGGGGGGGAGGGGGGCAGCGTACCGGGAATACAGAAGCTCCGCCGGCTTAGCAACTTATCTGAACCTTGTTATAAATGGGAAAAGACTCTAAACAGAAGAGAAGCTACACGAAGTGCACCCTTCTCCATGATGTAGAAGACTCAGAGAGGGGAAGGGATTCGTAACACTTTATATACAGTTCAACAAATATCAAAGCGGTAAAACATTTAGCACGTATAGCATGGAACATGTAGGAAAATCAGATAAAGCCAAATNTCGGTGATATAAGAAATGCAATGTACAACACCCATCTACTAGATGCGGGCCTTGAATGTCCCGGCTGATGCTCAACAAATCCAAGAACCTATGAAGGGTTACCGGTTGTGGGTCCAATGGGTATCTACCTCGGAGGTTCCCGTTGAGACCCGCATATCCCACAATCTCTTCTAGTATAGGTGTGAGTTCAAATTCTGAAAACCGGAATACATTACGGGTCGGGTCCCAAAATGGTATTAGTGCCTCAATAATATCCTTCCTCGGTTTGATGTTTAATAAATCAACAAGACCGCCCAAAATTTNAAAATTCTGGGTTCGTATCCTCAGCAGAGTCGCCAGAGCTGTCACACCTCCTTTTTTACACACCCACCCCGAAGGGTAAATGTATAAGGGAGTTTTTCCATTTTAAAGTGACATTATTCGAAATGGGATTATTTGTTTATCAGAGTCGCGACTTGGAATGGTTTATTTGGTGTCCCAAGTCATCGGTTTATTTAGAATCCCAAATCGAGAAAATTTTTGACTTTCTATGTGGAGCCTGCGAACCAGAAATTCTTGAGTAAAGAATTCTGTTAACCCGGGAGAAGGTGTTAGGCACCCCCGGATTCCGTGGTTCTAGCACGGTCGCTTAAACTATCATAATTGGCCTATTATTTGATTTTAATATATGTTTCAACCTATGGTGCAATTTTAAAATATTTACCGCTTTAAATTAATTTTAAGAAGAATTGCAACGTTATCAAAACATGTCTCGAACCACGTCATATAAATGCACCCGTGATTTTTGACGTATTTTAATATCGTTGAGATTTGGATTTGGGTCACATAAAATGCACACCCGAGTTTAAGAAGGTAATATTATTAAAGTACGCACCTGAAGCAACTAACGTGTTATTAGCTTTGCGAGGGCCATGGAAATTTGCTAAACGGCACGCCTCAATTTCTAAGAATTTTAAAAGAAGT
>MU722720.1:0-21008 GCA_026770625.1 Nicotiana glauca
AGAGAATGTCGACGGTGATGATAGACAAATTAAATTAGATAGTTTATATTTTTATTTTTCTAATTAATTAAAAAACAAAAAAAATAATAATTGTTTGGAGGGTATAACAAAATTTCAGGAGTGAATAAGAAAAACCGTTCCGTTATAACTATTCCCAAAATTCCGTTCTAACAGTCCCGTTAAAATGTTCTATGGCAACGGTTATATGTCAATGGTAACAGTTTTATATCAAAAGTGTGCTGATATCATCCATACTCTACAGGAACGGTTATAACCGTTGCTATATGTGCTCTATGGCAACGGTTCTATAACCGTTACAAAATAACTGTTACAATAGGCTCATTTTCTGGTAGTGCTCACACCTCTCGGTAGAGAGAGTGATTTTGCCCAATTGACTCTCTTGAGACCAATTGGGTAGGCTAATTTGCCTAAGCAACTAATGGTTCAAGTAGGGTAGTTACTCTCTCGAGGTTTAACCCGTTACTTGGGACTACCATTCTCATGGGTCCATCCCAAATCCTTGTTGAGTTAATTGTGAGGTCATAGACTCTCTTTCTCAAGAAGAGTAAAGACCCACTAATCTAGACTTTGTGTTTGCAACCACCAAATCCAAGTGAAAACATACAATCAACCCAAATACCAAACACCCAACATCATCCAGGCATTAAGCAAAAACACCCATTAATTACCCACACTAGGGTTGAGCCACAACCCTAGCTAATGGGTTTAGCTAGACATGGAAGAAGTAGAAATAGAAGAAATACTAGAAGAAATTAACATAATCATTAACTACAAGATTAATCTACTTGAATCCACGTTAATTGCAAGAGAAAATTGCCTAAAGTAGGCTAATACAAAGTGTCTCGTGCTCAGCTGCTCAGATAAATTCCAAAACTACTCTAAAAAAAATAAAATGTTCTATTTATACTACACAGAAAAAACCGGACAAAAATACCCCTGAGGGTCTGACGCGGACCACATAGAAATGGCATGCGGCCGCGTAGGGCAACTGGTCTTCATATCTGCTTCTGGACTTGAGGATGCGGACGGCGTAGAAATGTCACGTGGCCGCATAGGTTGAGTCATGCGGACTGCGTAGAAATGTCACGCGGCCGCATAGGTTGAGTCATGCGGACCGCATGGAAATGGTGCGCGGCCGCACAGTTGAAATCGTCCCATTTTTGGCTCTCTAATCTTTTACCCACGCGGATCGCACTGATTTGGTGTGCGGCCGTGTGGGACTTTTCCTTGTCATTTTGGGCCTCTAATCAACCATCATTGCGGACCGCGTGAAAATGAATGCGGTCCGCGTGGAGCTTCTTAAGAATTGTTGCTTCTCTGAACTTTTCTGTGCGGCCTCATGACAAATCAGTGCAGACCGTGCAGCTTGGGCTTCAGCTTGATAGCTGTCTGAACCTTCCTGTACGGCCGCACATCAAAATAGTGCGGTCCACATAGGTCATCTACTTCCCCACTTTCAGTCGTCTTTTGGTGCTTGGCAGGTTTCACTCCTTCTTTGAGCCGATTTGTGATATTCATCATCTAGTCGCTCAAACCTGCAATCAAGCGCAACTTGTAGGCAATTCAGGACTAATCAAGCGCAATTTATGCATAAAGCTTAGGTAAGAATGGGTATAAAACATGCACAATTCATAGTTATCAGGGGTGTCCTGCGAGGCAGGGGTAGGGCACGAGGGAGGGGTGCCCCACGAGGCAGGGGTGCCCCACGGGGTCATGGGGGGACGACGAGGAGATAATCCCCAGCAATGGGGCAGTGAGGCACTTGTTGACCCTCAAGCCGAGGGACAGGATGAGGACTTTGGAGTTGGGGCGCTTGGAGATGATCAGCAGGGTTATATACCTCGGGCAAATAAGCCTTCCAGCAGCATGCCTTCTTACAGCCTTCAACTATTTCTGCCAGCATCGCAGGTCACCCCGTCAGGAGCATTGACGATCACGGGTACATTTGACAGGGATGTAGAGCAGTATTTCGCACGCCCATCTACCGCAGCTGAGGATCGGCCGACCCGGGACGTGGATGGCGGGCACAGGTTGAGTTATCCCTCATCCTCAGCAGTTCATGCGGATCTACCATAAGCGGCGGTATGTTTGTATTACTTTAATATTTCAATTTGTTTTCTTTTCTTGAATGAGCTGACATTAATTAATTTTTACTTTCTTATGCAGTTTTTGTCCCAGCCCATCTTTGAGGACACTACATGCGGTGATGAGCACACCGCGGATGCATATACCCAGGAGGCGGACGAGACCATGGTGAGAAAATATTTTTTTACTTAAAATAATAATACATTTTGTAGGTTAAGATAATATTACATTTTCACATGCTAAGATTACTTCTTGTTTTGTAGGTTGCTGACGGCCCGATGACCTAT
Organism: Nicotiana glauca; assembly: GCA_026770625.1. NCBI lineage: Eukaryota > Viridiplantae > Streptophyta > Magnoliopsida > Solanales > Solanaceae > Nicotiana > Nicotiana glauca. Next base: position 2,394 of record MU722720.1, read on the forward strand.
TCATCCGATCCTGCCAGTTGTAGCGTCGATGCTGCTGCACATCCTCACATAAAGAGGCGACTTGATGATGATGATCCAGATAGTGTGCCCGGGCGACAGGGGATGCGACTTAGGCCAGCAGCAACACTGAAGCACACAGGCTGCGACACTCACTAATTTACTTATGTATTAACTTTGTGTAAATAGTGCTTTATGTAAATATTGGTAACAATTATCGTTTAGTAAAAATTTTATTTTAATTGCTTTTGAACGATAATTTTACTTAAACAGTACAAGTGAAACACAAACCTTACAAACCTAACACAAAAACAAATAGTAGAACTAATGAAAGCACTTAACAAATGAAACATGAAGATACACTACAACAATCAACACGTAAATGCCATTGCTTAGTTACGACCGCCTAGTATTCTCAGCTTCATCCTCTCGAGCTTTTTTCCAATTTTTTTTCTCTTCTTCCACCTCCTTCAACTCTTCAATTTCTTGTTTCGATTGGCGCTCTCTGTCCCACTACCCATTACACACATCTTGAAGATGATACAACTTGTCTTTGTAGTATTCCTGGTCTTATGGTTCATCAACCCATACCTTAAAATTGCATATAGGTACGTCGGGTTGCGTATAAAACTTGTTCATACACACCCAGTAGCGGCTTCCAACTTCTTCCCAATAATTGTACATCATGCTTTTGATTCCACAATCACACTTTGGGCAACAAAGGGGTCGTTGAGACATTTCTTAAAGAGAAGTTTGGTTTTATGGAAAATATCGATTATAGGTTGTTGTTAAGACTTAAGCGCAGAAAATAACTCGAATGCGCTCGTTATTTATAGGCAAGATTTCAGATTGATCGTAGTATTATACTGCGATTTACATATTAAATTTTTATGAAAAAACAAGGTTTTCAGATGATTGTCAGCTCTTTTAGAACGACATGACAACTCAATAAAACGTAGTATAATACTGCGAGTTACATATTAAATTTCTCTGATACGAAACAGGGTTTTCATATGGTTTTCAGCTTTTTCAGAACGACATGACAACTCAACAAAATGTAGCATTATATTGCGAATTACATATTAAATTTCTCTGACACGAAATAGGGTTTTCAGCTTTTTCAGAACGACATGACAACTCAACACAATGTAGTATTATACCACGATTAACATTTTAAATTTCATTGACACGAAACAGGGTTTTCACATGTTTTTCAGCCTTTTTAGAACGACATGACAACTTAACAAAATATATGTATTATACCACGATTAACATTTTAAATTTCATTGATACGAAACAGGGTTTTCACATGTTTTTCAGCCTTTTTAGAACAACATGAAAACTCAACAAAACGTATGTATTATACCACGCTTTACATATATTTTTTTTTTTAAAAATTTTTAGGTTGGTGTTCTTTAGCAACAATAATAAGTTGAATATCAGAACAATTCTATGAAGAAAATAATACATTATGTATTTAATGACAACAACTCTACTATAACAATATTTTTATTGGAACAGAATTTGAACAATAATTTTATTTAAACATGATAACACAAACACAAAAGCGGCATATTTAAAGATACAAACAGTACAACTAATACAAATACATGACAAGGAAAACATAAAAATACACTAATACGCTTATCACGTACAAGACACTATTTAATCACGACCGCGTACTACAATTTGCTCCAACCACTCGAGTTGTTCTTCTAGCTTTTTTCCTCTTCTTCTACCTCGTTGAGTTTGGTCTTCAACGCCTCAATTTCATCGTTGGTTCGGCGCTCGCGTACTGCTTGGCTTGTACAAGTACAATGAAGGTCATAAATTCTTTCTTTGTAGTACTCCTGGTTACATGGTTCATCCATCCAAACCTCAAATTCACATGTAGGCTTGCCGGGTAGCTCGTCAAGCTTGTTCGTACATTCCCAGTAGCGGCATCCACCATCTGGCCACCATTTGTACAAACTGCATTTTTCTCCGCAGTAGCACCTTGGGACATAAACGTTTTGTTCAGACATTTCTTATAGAGAAACTTTGGTTATTGTTAAGTGAAGAATATAAGTAGCATGCGACCGTTATTTATAGTCAAGATTTCACACAAAAGCGTAGTATTATACTGTGATTTATATATTAAAATATTATGATAAAAAAATAGGGTTTTCACATGGTTTTTAGCTTTTTCAGAACGATATGACAACTCAACAAAACGTAGTATTATACTTCGATTTAGATATTAAATTAGTCTGATACAAAAAGAGGGTTTTCACATACCTCATTCACATACCTTATAGTCTATACTGTGACTTACATATTTTTTTATACCACATTCTTGATCATGTTTACTAACACCCATACCTCAATATTTGAACAACCATATCAAAATATAACGTTAAAAAAATAAGATGTAACAAGATTGTGGAAATTTATTTTATTTCATATATATTGAAACAAACACAACTACAGACATGTAATACAAAAAGTAATACCAAAATAAAAGACTAGGGGTATCCTTGATAGTTGGGTACATTGGACGAACTTGCACCAGGATTACCACCGCCACGCACACCACCTGAAGGACATTTATGACGGTCGTATCCTGTTTGTGAGCATATGCCACATTTACGCGCATAAACGGACTCACCAACATCCATTAGGTTTCATATACGCATTCTCTTTTGCACTTTCAGCTTGCACAAATAGTCCTTGTTACATACCAACTAAAAAGGTTCCGATGACCAATAATGCTCAGCACCTAATGGATGTAACTTCCAACTATACGTGTCTACGTATACATCAACAATGTATTGCCTATCAATAGAGTTTGTTGCCCCACATCCAACTTGTTGAAAGCACTTCAACGCATGTGCGCACGGCATGTGGTAGATGGTTCATTTCCTACATGAACATAACCTTCTATTTTCATTCACCGTCTGTAGATTATTCCCATGGTGTTAGTGGATAGCGGTATTAACTTCAAAACTACCCCGTTCATGATCGTATTTAAGAAATGAATGCCACTGTGCTCACCTCCTGGACCTTTCAAATATTCTCATGGGTATTGGCATAAATTCAACACCCTTGTCCATCAATGTTGATGCAGCTGCATGCCTTTCAACAAACCTCTCTGCACTCTGTTTGAATGTCATGTGGACTATAGCCGTGACAGGCAGTCCACGGGAAGATTGCAACAAGCCGTTGAATGACTCTGACACGTTTATAGTGAGGGCTCCCCATCGTATGCCGCCATCAGCATGCAATATCTACATGTGAAGATCATGCTGCATCAACCCAGTATAGGCTCGTAGATCTATCTGCCGGATCGCTTCCATGCGCCTCGTAAATTTGCACTAAGTTGCAGCCATCCACATTAAGTCATGCAAGGCCTTGTCAGGAAATTTCTTCTGGAAATTGGCCTTCAGGTGCCTCACACAGTAACGGTGGTATGCATATGGTTCATGCCATTCAGGCAAGTGATGTACAGAACTTAAAATACCACCATGCCGATCAGATATTAGAAAAATACCTGAACACTGTTTAACAACGTGCTGCTTCAAGTGGTTCAAAAAATGCGTCCACGTGTCTTCACTTTCGTTGGCACAAATGGCAAAAGCTAGTAGAAATATTTGTCCGTTGGCATCTACTGCAACTGCAATCAAAAGCTTAATAGTATACTTTCCATAGACATGAGTACCGTTTATGGAAATTACAGGATTGGTCTATCTGGACTCCGCTTACGCCTCCATTCGACAATAGTCCCGGGGTTAAAGTGTTGCAGTGCGGTCATGTACCTGGGCAGATTTGGAAAAGACTTATCCCAGTCACCATAAATAAGTTCAAAGGCATGTTTACGACTGAGATATGCCTTTCTTTTGGATATAGTACAACCATACTCCTGGTGGGTGATTGTAATACACTCTTTAATCTTGAACCTAATGGACACTTCCAAAAATGGAATCAAGACAAGGGAAATCAAGTCCACATCCAAGTTGAAGTGATTCTCATTGAATGTGTCCATTTCACATCTGTGCTCGCTAATAAATTAACCCACTTTCCACAAACCTGATTTCTTCTTTGTGGCACGCAACATCCAGTGACAACCCATAAACCACCTACGGCATACAGCCTTGTATTTCTCCGTAGTTGTCTCACTTGCTGTCATCTCACGACACTCTCTTATACAATAGATTTTTATAGCCCTAATTAGGCGAGCTTTATCGGGGAAATACATGCCCTTTGTCAGAACAGCTGGTCTAGACTCATCCCACATCGCTGAACGAAATTCATCATCTTCCCTTGTGAGGGCATCCACGTTTGGCATGCTTGGAAAATTATCAAGGTAGGGAATATTCTGCTCATGAAATGGCATGTGGGACTCGTACACTCTTGGTTTAGCAGGAGGTGGAGGAACATGCTCCCTCGTCAGCTCAGGTTCAACATTCACTTCCTCCTCCTCATCATCATCCTCATTATGGAAGGGTGTGTCATCCCCAGGCTCATCCGTATTGTTGTCATAATCACTATCATCTTCCTGACTCTACGCATCTGCCAAATAACGAGTAAATACGTCGTCTATGGGCAACTGTGTGAGGTCAAGAGCTTCAAGAAGCTCGTTTTCACTGCACAAAAAGAAGAAAAAGATAAGTTACCCAAAACTCAGGAAAAATACTTTAGATATAGCTATATAACTTTACTTACAAATCGTACTATATTGACGTTTCATGATGGATATTTTCATGTTGGTGATAAATCCCGGATGGACCACCGTGGTCCAATACACCAGACCTATGCATATTCCAACTAGGGGCGAGGTCATAACTTGTAAAATTCATATCCGGACGGTACCCCCTATAAAAAATATGAGTGTTAATACAAATCCAATTAAAACATAAAAAAATTATCTCTAAAGCGTAGTAAAATTGAAGTTTACCAGTCGTCTTGTTGATTAAATAAACTGGAAAAATTATTTTGTGGTTGCTCATTCACGGGTTGTGACAAGTTTAAATCAAGGCAAGCTCTTTCTTCAGCAATCTGTCCGGCAAAAACTGCTCCAGAATAACCACCCGATGACTAGGGGTTATCCCTGCTATGCACGCCCTCATTACTGGGAGCGTCTTCCACCTTGACGTACATTTTCAATAATTTTATTACAATAAATTCCATGTATTCATTCGGAATTCGCAAAAAATCTCTAAGAGTTTCATCATCCCTCGATGTTAAACTCAGAACAATAAGCAAACCCCTGCGGAGTCACTGAATACGGAAATCTACCGATTACTTTAAGGTTAACCGAACACCTCCACTCCCTCATTTTTTTACATAACAACGATACCAATGTATCGTACTCCATAGTAAGCAGCAATTTAATATGACACTGTGGAAGTGAGCCATACCTCATAGAGTTATTCTCCACCACAACCTCACCCCCTCAATACAGTAAAACCCTTATTTTTGGCACTTCAGACATTGTAAAAATATGATTGATAAGGAGAAGAGAGAATGATAAACGTATGTTTGAAGTTAAGTATTGAATGAATTTTCATAAAATTGAAACGCCTATAAATAAGGCAAGACCGAGCTTGCGGTGTAGAATATTAAAGGAATTCGCAGTATTATACTGTATTTTATGTATTTGAATTATTGTTATGTCAGTTAATTATTATTGGTGGGGCCAAAAATTAGTAAAATCAGTCTAATTCGCAGTATTATACTGCGAATTACCCTAATTCGCAGTATAATACTGCGAAATGCTTTTTGAAAAAAGAGTTGGGCCCATTTTATGCAATTCGTAGTATAGTGTTGCGAATTATTAAAAAATTAACAGCTAAATTTCCTTTAATAAAATTCGCAGTATAATACTGCGAATTACCTATTTGTGTAAATTTTTTTTAACATTAAAAAATGTGCTTTTTGGGCAAAAAAGCATCATTTAAGTTTCGGACTCATTGTAATTGGATTTGTGACTTTGTCCAGGGCATTTTTATATATGCCTACTAGGGCTGCTTGAGGGAAGAGTACTGGTTCTTATAGGCATGGTTAAGGGGAGGGTTAAGGATACTTTTACTGGTACCCTACCAGTATTGCTATCGGTCCTAAGGGTGCGACACCGATACTTAAGTATAATTTTAAATTAAACTTTAAAAAATTATATTTAAATATGAACAAATTTTAATAGATAATAAAATTGATGAAGTGCCTTTATTTTATTTTATGTTAACATTAAATTTCAAATACAGGTTATAAGTATGTATTTGTATTCCAACATTTGTAAATATAATTATATATTTCTTTTGAACGATTTACGTAATTGTTCGATAATTTTTCGTGATTCTTCGGTTGGAATTGGTAGTACTTGTTTGTCTGTATTCCCGCCATCTCCGGTAGATAATAATTTATTATATTCATCGTCGTCTTCTTGAATTATTTTTGGAAGGCCAAAGTTTTTTCTCTCCGTTTTTATCTAATCTTTGAATAAAATTGTTTAACCAAAAATTAGTTTTTTAGTCAAAGCTAGAATTTTGAAGAACAAGGATTACTGATAATCAGAAAAGTGTATAAAGAAAGAAATTTGAGAATAGTAAGGTATGAAAGCTAGTAAATCAGAGTATATTTCAATAGTGACTTGTGTCCCTCAACTGATTACATATCTCCCTTTTATAGGTTCCTTTGAGAATGTCCGTTATGTCTAAATCATAATGAGGCTAATATGAGTAATTAATGACATTGAATGCTACATTACATAATCATTACATTGAATGTATATATTCCTTAACGGACTCAGCATTTAATTCTCATTAAATTCCGTATCTGCACCCTTTTCTATAGCCAGGTTCGTTCTTTCCATTGCTCGGATGTAAATAAACTTAGACAGGTAAGGGCGCCAATTCTCTTATCCCGTGCCTCTCCCTTTTTCTTTACTCGTGCCTCCTTTTTAATTCTTGAATCATGGCTAACTTTAATTTATTGACCATCCCACGTGTCATGACATGTCACCATATATATAAATATAATTTTTCCCATTACAGATAGTCCCCTCACTTTCCATTTATTCATCAATTTGAATATTTGGGAAGTGGAATCCATTAAAGGAGAATTTGTGTAACCATTAATGCTCTGACAGAGTTGACGCTTCAATTGTCACTCTTATTTAATTCATTAGACACGTGTCGTCCTCTTATTGGTTCCACAGTTTTGCAGCACTTTCTCAGGCTTTCTTTTCGGCTTCACTGTTCACGAAGTGTCAGTTATCATTATTATGGTTCTTCCATCATCGTACTTTTTCCTTTTGCCGGTTACCCATTAGTATAAATATAACTTCTCTACTTTTCGTGTTCCACATAAAGCTTATTATACACTCTAATCCTTCAAAACCCTCTTATTCTTTTTCGCTTCACTTCAACCTTCTTTGTCATGGATTCACCAAACCCTAACCCTAGGAGGACCTCCATTCTAGATAGCTTCCCCAATGCTCCGATTAGATATAAAAGTGGGGGTAGACTCCCTAGCCTAGGATCTGCTCGTGGTGGTAGTATGTCCACTCCTTCTTCTAGCTCTGGTCCCTCTTCTGGGATTAGAGGTTTACATTCTTAGAGGAGTTCTTCTTGGAACAAAGAATCCTCTGAGCCACTTCGTGAGCCTCTAGTTGTGGAAATAGTCCCTTCTGAAATTTCTTTTTATCATGATAGAGAGTCCCTAAGGACTCAAGTTGCCTCCTTAAATCGCGATGATCCTTTCCCTACTCAAATCATAGATATTTTAGCTCCCATAGTTCGTAAGGATTGTCATTGGAGTGACGATTTTCCAGTCAACATTCCTAACCCAAATCAAAGGATCGCGTCTTACTTAATCAGATTCTCTTTTGTTTACACATATCCCTTCAGTCTAGGGTTTAAACCGGCCATTGACCCGGTCATCTTAGACTTTTATTATTTTTTGACGTATGTTTAGGTCAAATTGGCCTGATTGTTTGGAGGTCTGTTGCATTCTTAAGACACCTCACTAACATGGCGGATATCAAATTTACTTTTCCCCTCCTAATTCACCTCTATTCCCCTAGGCTTTTCTGCAGCAGCATATTAACCCTTGCCGCTAGGAGCAAGAGGGTTTTAGTGAGCCTCAAGGATGATACAGACCGTGGCTGGTATGCCCGGTTTGTTGCTGCCCAGCTGCTGGTTTAGCGGGTGAAAATAACGTTCCCTTTCCGGAGAAGTGGAACTTTTCACGTAAATATTAAATCCTCCTCCTGCCTTTTTTCTTTCGAAGCTTACTTACTTTCCTAATATTAGTTCTTTTTCTTTTCAGCAACCATAGGTGTTGTGGAGTCTGTGCCCAACTTCCATGGTTGGGTAGAAAAATTGTTGAAGACTTTCTCAATGGAGGGTAGGTCATGGAAATCCCTTTCTAACCATTATGGTTGGAAAGTAAAAACTCATGGTAAGGGTTTCCATTTTTACTTCGTCTGCATATAAATATTTTTGTTGTTCTAACATTTATCCTTCTTTTTATCAGGATTTGCTATTCGAGGAGTTACTGCAGAGGCCATCATGGCATCTCGTGACTCCTTAGGTACTCGTACCTCTTCAACTCAATATATATTCTTTGGCTCTGTAAAAAGAAAGATTGTTGAAGAAGATGATTCGGAGGAGGAAGACGAGGGCTCTTTGATGTCAAGACCACGAGCCAGGAGATGTATCATCTCTGAAGATGAGGCTAAAGTCTCCCCTCACCTATCTCTTTCCGAGCCTGTTATTACTCCAGTTATCATTCCTGATGATGATGTTTCTCCTCATGACACTCGTGAGTCAATAGATCAAGTCTTTGCTAGTGGTTTTGATAGTGGAGCCTTAGGACCTGTTCTAGATGAACTTCCTTTGTCTTTTTTTCATCTTCCATACCTGTGATTACTTCTTTACCTTCATCAACTATTGCTTCTTCCCCTTCCTTCACTATTTTTACTCCTTCCACCGCTCCTTCTTTAGCAATTACTCCCCCCATTGTTCACCATACGGAGGTGGGCTCTTCAAGTAGGGGTGCTGCTATGAGGAGCGTAACCATTGAGGTTCTTGCCAACAACAACCTTTTGAGAAAGTCTGGCCAAGCTGATACTTGGCTCGAGCCTTTGATTGGCCCCATTGAGAAAGCTAAACTTGAAAGCTATAGTAACCTGACCGTCATGAATGATATAGTTCATGCCACTCTAAAGGTATTTTCCTTCCCTTTATTTTACAAAAACTTCCGACTTTGAAATTCTGACCTCTCATTTTTTTATTTATGTAGGAAATTCTCATTGGTACCGAGCTAATGAACTGAATCTCCCTCTTGGAGAAGTTGGCACGTTATTTGGAGAAGGATGCTCATGATGCAGAAGAGGCTGCCCGTGGCTCTCAGTTAGAGGAAAACAACTGGAAGGACCAGTTTGAAGGTGCCTAAATCGACATGGAGGATTTGCATGGGAGAAAAAATACCTTAGAACAGCAAGTTCAAACATTAACCTCAGAGCTGGCAGTGATTAAGTTTTCGTCAAACCAAGATGAGAAGGAAAAATAACGTCTTGAATCTTCCTTTTCGAAGCAGCTATCCAAGGCCAACGAGGAAAATAGGGCTCTAAGGGCTTTGTTGGCTCAGAAAGAAATTTATGCTGGGGAGCTTGTGCAAAACCTTTCACAGGCACAAGAGGAACTTCGAGTTTCTGTGGACAAGGTACGTGTCTTAGAGAGCTCTCATGCCACCCTTCAATCATTTTATAGTTCTGTTTTGGCTGAGAACGTAGAACTTAAGAATGAAGTCACTGCTTGGGAGAAACATTATGAACTACTTGAAGAGGAAACTGATGTTGAGGTAAGATGGGCTTTCTTAAATTCTCGTCGTGATACCTTAGTGGAAATGGGCCAAGATAGTTTCAACCTGGAATCAGAATTAGCCAAGGTGAATGAGACCATTGAACGAACTCAACGACCACAAGATTTTTATCTCCCGAGGTTGAATCTCCCGTGATTGAAACTTCTTTAGCTGAGAGTCCTGCAATTGAAGTCCTCGTTACCGTTGAAATTGCCATGGGTGTCGCACCTTCTTCAAGCTCAACCGCGCCTCTTGTTGCCAGCCAAGCTGAGACTTCATCTGTTGATGCTCCAACTGCTGTGGTTGAAGATCAACCCTCATCTGTTGACAATGCTATTCCAATTGAGCCCACTGATGATCCTTCTTCAGTTTTTTCTTCTTAATGAAAAGATTTACATTTGCTTTAAATTCCCTTTTTGCAGGTACCTATTTGGAAAACTATGTTTAACGTTTTTGGATTCTTGTGATAGTTTTTTGTAATCAAGTGCCCAAGTCTTGTCATGGGGTATTTTGTATAAATAGTTTGATGACTAAGTTTATACTTAGTCTTTAGTTGTAAATATTAAGAAGTTCTTATTATCATTAAACTTCCATCTGTTCTATTCTTGCCTTTTATTTTCAAGGACTTAAAGAATAGTCCTGCATTTTTGTTCTTTGAAAATGCTTCTGTTAGTCACATGACTAAATAACATGAGTTTCATAAAAGAGGGTTCTTTTATATTTTGACACTTAATGAAGAAGATGTTTCAACTTCATAATGGTGTTATCATACGATAAAAGAGATAGGAACACACATGTTTCTCTGAAATAACTTTGACAAGTTTTTATTTCTGAACCTTGACAAGTTTTGAAAAATACTTTACATGTATTTGAATTAGATCTATAACTTTTTCGTAACTATTTTTCTTGTAACAGATTTTTACAAAAGAAGAACAATAGATACAGGGTTTTTCCTTGTAATCCGTTTTAGTACATAGTCTTTACCCAAGCCGTTTTGTGATGTATTGGATTCCCTTAGCTCCAAAACATTAGGAAGGTTTTGAGAGATGACTCCATTGTTCTCATGGGAAAGAATACTATGATGGATGCCATGACTTTGTAACTTTCACTTCGCACTTGACTCTTCTAGGCTTGATTTTTCCTCAATCTTCTTTGCCTTTTTATACACGTGACTGTGTATACTATGTAGTCCCCCAAGTGTTTGAGTATTGAAGTATGAAGCCTCGAGCACTTGATAGTCTCTTTCACTTGGCACTTTTTCTGAAAAGGAACTATATACGAGACTCGAATATGCGATTATAGATGAAGACTGCTTAACCCGTTTATATTTCTATCATAATAATTGTAATCCTGGGCCATGAATTTTAGTGTATTCCATTTTGCCTTACAGGTCATGACTCATCATTTAGTACGGGTTAGCGTTTTTCCTATCATCTAAAACCGTTAGTAAAATTTTAACAATTCAAAAAATAAAATTTAACATGGTGATACTTGACCGTGGGTTTTTCCTTAGAAGTAGTATCTCTTCAAATGAACAGCATTCCAATATGAAGGAAGCACTTTCCCGTCCATTGTTTCCAATTCATATGCTCCTTTTCCTGCAATATCATGAACTCTGTAGGGTCCTTCCCAAGTCGGGATTAATTTACCTGCGTTGGCTACCTTTATAAAAAAACCTTTTTAAGCATGAAGTCCCCAGTTTTGAAGTATCTCGGGCGAGCTTTCCTATTGTAATATTGTTTGATCACTTGTTTTTGTGCTGCCATTCTTATTAATGCAGCTTCTCTCCTGCCTTCCAATAAATCCAAATCAACCCGCATCTCTTCATCATTAGACTCTTGTGTTGCTTGTGAGAATCTTGTGCTTGGTTCTCCTATTTTAACCAGGATTAATGCCTCAGCTCCATAAACCAAAGAGAAGGGTGTTTCTCCTGTGCTCGTTTTTGTTGTTGTGCGATATGCCCATAAAACTCCGGGTAACACTTCAGGCCAGTTACCCTTTGACTCCTCTAATCGTTTCTTTAAATTGTTGATTATGACTTTGTTTTGAGCTCCGATAAATTGAGGGCCATTATCACATACGATTTCTTTTGGTACTCCAAATCGGCAGATGATATTTCACCAAATGAAATCCTTAACCTCCTTTTCTCGCACCTGTTTAAATGCTCCTGCCTCCACCCATTTAGTGAAATAATCAGTAAGTACAAGCAGAAACTTTACCTGTCCTTTCGCTTGAGGTAACGGTCCTACTATATCCATCCCCCATTTCATAAATAGCCACGGTACGATGGCTGAATGCAATAATTCTACTGGTCTGTGCATATTGTTACCGTGCCTCTGCATTTATCATATTTAGCCATGAAACTCTCCGCTTATTCTTCCATTTTGGGACAATAGTACCCTGCTCTAATCAAGGTTCTCACCAGTGATCTTCCTCCTGCATGATTCCCACAATGTCCCTCGTGTATTTCTCTCATTACATACTCCGTTTGCGAAGGTCTGAGGCATCTTGCTAAGGGGCTACCGAACATTTTCCGACATAAATTACCTTGCTTTAAACAGTACCGAGCAACCTTCTTTTGCAGCGCATAGGTTTTTTTCTTATCATCAGGGGCGGTACCATGCTGTAAAAAAGCAAAAATTTCGCTCCTCCAATCCTAAGTTAAATTATCAAAATTTACCTCGTTCTTATCAGGTTCGAGAACTGAGTGGAATAAATGCATAACCGAGGCATTTGCATTATTTGCTACATCTACTGTGGATGCGAGGTTAGCCAAGGCATCTGCTTCAACATTTTCATCCCTTGGTATTTGTATGACCTTCCAAGTTTGGAATTGCTTTATTAGTTCCCGTACCTTTTCCAAGTACAGTTGCATCCTTGCTTCCCTGGCTGTGTAAGTCCCCAGCATTTGATTAACCACGAGTTGTGAATCACTTTTGATCACTATTTGATTTATACCAAGTTCTCGTGCCAATTCTAGACCTGCAATTACAGCTTCATACTCCGCTTCATTGTTAGTGATGGAGTGACATTTAATAGCTTGCCTAATAGTTTTACCCGTAGGTTGTACTAAGACAATTCCTAAACCTGCACCTTTTATGTTAGATGAGCCATCAGTGACTAAAGTCCACGTACCTGGATTAGCCCCATTAAGAATATGTACTTCTTTTTCTGCTTCCAATTGCATCCCTTGGCTAAAATCAGACACAAAATCGGATAATACTTGGGATTTTATTACTGTTCTAGGTAGGTACATGATTTCATATTCACTTAGCTCTATGGCCCATTTAGTCAATCTGCCCGATAATTCATGCTTATGCAATATAGTGCGTAAGGGGTATTCGGTCACTACAACAATGGGATGACATTGAAAATATGGTCTTAACTTCCTAGATGCCATAATTAAAGCAAGTGCTAGTTTTTCCAATTGAGGATATCGTGTCTCTGCATCTAACAAAGATTTACTAACATAATATATAGGGGATTGTTTACCTTGTTCTTCTCGAACCAAAACAGCGCTTACCGCAACTTCTGAAACAGCTAGGTAGATGAAAAGTCTCTCCCCAGCCTTTGGTTTTGCTAACAAAGGTGGATTTGATAAGTATGTTTTCAAATTTCTAAATGCTTGTTGACACTCCTCATTCCACTCAAAATGATCCTACTTCTTAAGGGCTGAGAAGAATTTAAAATATTTTTCCGATGATTTAGAAATGAATCTCCCTAAAGCTACGATTCTTCCTGTTAGTCTTTGAACTTCTTTCTTGTTTGAAAGTATGTCAGGAATTTCTTCAATGGCCTTAATCTGTGCAGGATTCACTTCAATACCACAGTTAGAAACAAGAAAACCTAAAAACTTACCTGATGCCACACCAAATGCACATTTTTCTGGGTTCAACTTCATATTATATTTTCGTTAAATTTTAAACATTTCAGAAAGATGCGATATATGATCTTTTGAATGCTGAGTCTTAACTAGCATATCATCTATATATACCTAAATGCTCTTGAAACATTTAGGTAACTAACCTCTGATACGTTGCACCTGCATTCTTAAGACCAAAGGGCATTACCTTATAACAGTAAGTCCCCTTGTCTATTATGAAAGATGTTTTTTCCTCATCCTCTGGATTCATTTTGGTTTGATTATAGCCTGAATACGCATCTAAGAATCTTAATAGCTCATGTCCTGCAGTAGCATCAATTAGTTGATCTATGTTCGGTAAAGGAAAAGAATCTTTTGGATAGGCTTTATTAAGGTCTGTGTAATCTACACAGACTCGCCACTTACCGTTCTTCTTAGGAACCACAACACTGTTAGCTAACCAGTTAGAATATTTTACATCACAAATTGAACCAATTTTTAGCAATTTTTGGATTTCTTCTTGAATCACCTGATTCTTGAAAGTCCCTTACTTTCTTTTCTTTTGCTTGACTGGAGGGTATGATGGATCTTCATTTAATTTATGAGTCATGACCTCCGGTGGTATCCTTGTCATATCAGAATGGGATCAAGCAAAAAAATCTGCATTAGCTTTTAAAAATTCAATCAACTTACGCTTTACCTCCGGGCTGAGATTGGCTCCTATGTACACTTTTCTCTCAGGCCAATGTATAAATAAACCACAACCTCTCACTCTTATATTTTTGTTTTGATGTTCTCGTTTTCCTCTGGTTCTTGAATGGTATCAGGTCTTGAATCCACATCTGTTTGCCCTTGTTCAGTTGAGGTTGACACCATGTTACCCCCACCTAAATTCAATAACTGCTATTTGTCTTCTCCCTTAGCAGTTGAATTCGTAACGAAATTGATGCTTCTAGATGTTTGTTGATCTCCTCTGATTTGGCATACTCCCCATGGAGATGGAAATTTAATAACTTGATGTAAGGTTGATGGTACAACATTTATGTCATGGATCCGTGGCCTCCCAAGAATCATGTTGTAAGCCATTTCCATATCTACGGCCTGAAATTTGGCATCTTTGACAACGCCTTTTGCAAATGTAGTAAGTATTGCCTCTCCTTTCGTTACAACACTAGAATTGTCAAATCCTGACAAAGTATACGCTTTTGGAACCAATTTGTCTTCTGCTTGCATCTAGCGCAATACTCGTATCAAAATAATGTTTACAGAACTGCCTGGATCAATCAAAACTCATTTCACATTAATGTCATGTACAAGTAAAGATATTACCAGTGCGTCGTTATGTGAAAATAATACGCCATCTGCATCTGCATCATCAAAGGTAATACTTTCTTCCTCCAAGACTTGTCGTGCCCGCTTCCCATGAGTGATTGTTATCTTGGAGATCTTATTAGCTGTAGTATATGAGATTCCATTGATACCTTCGTCCCCACTTATAACATTGACGGTTCTTTTGGGCGAGGGTGTTTTTGGAGGCTCCTTCCTGTTCTTCATGTATGCATGTTTACCTTTTTCACTGAATAGCTCAGTGAGATACCCTTGTTTTAATAAATGATCAACCTCACCTTGCAGAAATCTGCAATCTGCTGTTTTATGCCCGTGGTCGTTGTAGAATTCACACCAATGATCAGGGTTTCGTCTGCTTGTATTTGATCTCATCTCCTTTGTCCATCGTGCCTTATCTCCCATGCTTCTTAGAACAACTATGAGTTCAGAGGTGCTTACTTTGAAATTGTAACCACCAAAACTTGCCTTTAAGCTTCCATCAACATTTCGTGACCCACGTGTGTTCTGATCATTCCTAAATCTAGAAGTTGAGCCTAATTTCTTATTCCTCGACCTGTGATTGTACCTCTGATTGTCTTGCTTCGATCGTGAATCTCCTCTCGTGGGTCCCATATATGGCTCGTACCTGTTTTTACCATATCTTTTTTCTTTTTCTATATGCCTTGAGCTTATTTTTTCTTCTGCTTTATGTCGTAAAATAATATCTTCTTCAATCCTCATCTTTGTACTGTATTTGTTGTAGACATCATTCCATATTGTTGCTGGAAAATCTTGAAGGCTTTTCTTGAATCGTCTCGTAGCTTCTGAACTTTTCTCATTCAAATTGCTGGCGAAAGCTATGGCCGCCCAATTGTTAGGTACCCGTGGCGACATCATTCTTTCCCGTTGAAATCTGTCCACGAATTCTCTAAGCAACTCCAAATCTCCTTGCTTGATTTTGAAGATGTCCTCCATTCTCTTTTCAGCTTTTTGAGCTCCCGAGTGTGCTTTTATAAATAAATCTTCAAGCTCAGCAAAAGAATTTATAGAATTTTTAAGTAAAAGAGAATACCATGTTAGTGCCTCTTTAGTGAGTGTTTCACCAAATTTTTTGACCAAGACTTATTCAATCTCCTGCTTAGTCAAATCACTGCCCTTGACACCTGTTTTAAATGCAGTGACGTGATCTCGTGGGTCCGTTGTCCCATCGTACTTTGAAATATCAGGCATCTTGAACTTCTTTGGAATTGGGAGAGGGGCGGCACTTGGATTCCACGGCTGTTGAGAATATTTATCTATATCTACTCCCTTGATCACGGGCGGTACTCCGGGTATTTATTCTATGTGGTCATTTTGGTCCTTAAGCTGTTTCTGCAATGTTAGTACTAAATTTTGTAAATCAGAATTAACTGGATAACCTGGGTCTCCCTCCTGTGTTTCACTGGGGGTTCCACCGCTGCCTGAATTAACCAGTCCAGAACGAGGATTCTCCAAAGTGTTGTTATTTGGAGTAGGTGTGGATGGAGCAGCAGGTAATTAACTAACAAAAGCTTGCAGAGCTTTGTTGACCTGAGCAACGATAATTTTTTGTAAAGCATCATCCATAGCTTGAACATTCTCAAATTGAACTTGTTCTTCTGTGTGAGACCCTTCAGGATTTCCTTCATGAGATTGTCGTGGTGAACCTTGTGGAAAAGGAACTAATGCATTATTATCTTGCAGATCTCCCTGTTGTTGGTTCAATTGATTTTCTTGGTTTCCTTGGATGTTGTCGTTGTTGTTCGACATAGTTGATACAACAAAGAAAATCAAGTTGAGATATAGTTGATTATTAGATTCCCGGTAATGGAACCAATTTGTTTAACCAAAAATTAGATTTTTAGTCAAAGCTAGAATTTAGAAGAACACGGGTTACTGATAATCAGAAAAGTGTATAAAGAAAGAAATTTGAGAATAATAAGGTATGAAAGCTAGTAAATCAGAGTATATTTCAATAGTGCCTTTTGTCCCTCAACTGATTACATATCTCCCTTTTATAGGTTCCTTTAGGAATGTCTGTTATGTCTAAATCATAATGAGGCTATTATGAGTAATTAATAACATTGAATGCTACGTTACATAATCATTACATTGAATTTATATATTACTTAATGAAATCAACATTTAATTCTAATTAAATGTCGTATCTGCACCCTTTTCTATAGCCAGGTTCATTCTTTCCATTGCTCGGATGTAAATAAACTTAGACAGGTACGGGCACTAATCCTCTTGTCCCATGCCTCTTCCTTTTTCTTTACTCGTGCCTGCTTTGTAATTCTTGAATCGTGGCTAACTTTAATTTATTGACCATCCCACGTGTCATGACATGTCACCATATATATAAATACAATTTTTCCAAATACAAAAGCAGTAATCTCCAAGGTGTCTTCTGCCAATGAGTGTCCGTGGTCTCCACATTGAAATCGTGTTGCACTGAAAGTTTTTTCAAAAGCTACTGATGAAGCTCGAATAGCTAGCACTTCTTGGACCATTCTTGAAAGGATCGAAAATGTTTGTTCGTCCATTCTCCAATATTTTAGCAAGTCTTCATTCGCTTCGTCATCGCAAATATCAACAATTCTTGCAAGTAAATACACATCAAGCTTGTTAATTTGTGAAGATTGTGATTGACTAATCATTTGCCGAATAGCACCAAGAGGTCTACTTGCAGTAGTCTTTTTAA
This sequence comes from Nicotiana glauca, assembly GCA_026770625.1. Classification (NCBI taxonomy): domain Eukaryota; kingdom Viridiplantae; phylum Streptophyta; class Magnoliopsida; order Solanales; family Solanaceae; genus Nicotiana; species Nicotiana glauca. The sequence continues at coordinate 20,141 of MU722720.1, forward strand.
GAGGTCGGGATGATGACGAAGAAGAGGCACCATTAGTTGGTGCGACAGAGTTCATTTATCTTTGGTAATAGTCATACACAACGCATTTTGTTGAATACTAGACAAACAAATAGAAAGAGATGGCCTTTGAGTTGGTTCTATTACTAAATTAAATTAAATTATTTGAATAAGCATTGTTGCACCAACAACTTTGATTTTGAGGATGTGAAACAGCAACAGTAATGTAAAAATAGGAATAGGAAAAAAAATATTTTTAAATTTTTTCAACCATTATTTTAATAGAATATTCATAACCTTCTTTTTATTTGTACTCAAATAATAACATCGAAATTCCAGATATATAAATTAACATGCTAGAAATTGTTGGATAATATACCCCAAAAAATTCTTTAGTAGCATAGAAATTTTTTTTTCTAAAAAATGAATAAGATGAAAAATAGTATCCCAATCATCATCTATTATATATTGTGAACACTTGAACATGAGCATTAAAAAAATTGGCAATATGCAATCAATATTCATAAGAAACAAACAACATATCATATATTGAATTTCATCTAGTTGCAACTTCTTTAGAAATTTTTCTAAAGGGTAATTTACAAGATTCATAGTAGGGGTTTTCAAAACAAAATCGAAATCGAAAACCAAACTGAAAAGCTTAATGGCTTATTAATATCGGATTAACGGTTTAACGGACGAGGAACGGATTGAAATTTTTTAATTAACGGCTTATCGGTTTGGGGTCTGATTATTCAATTTTCTTAACGGATAATCCGTTAACTCGTTAATATATATATATATATATATATATATATATATATATATATATATATATATATATATATATATATATATATATATATATATA
>MU722720.1:21115-45121 GCA_026770625.1 Nicotiana glauca
AACCCTAGTCTAGGGACCGTAACAACAGATGCTCATGCGATCTAGTTATCAATGATAGAATTCCCCACTTGGATTAAAGTCAAAAAGATATAGTCTTAGAGTTTTACGGTAACTTATTCTCACTTGGTCATCCTATCATATCTTTGACACTCAGCTCAAGTGATACTGAGCTTAGCGCCTCTCATGACAGTTGACAAATGTACACTTTAACCTTAGAACAGTCGTGTCACCGTGCTTGAACTATTCAAACATTCTCTGTAACACACCTATTCCACTAAATAGAAGGAAACTTTTAGTAATTAGTATTTCATAAGAAGTCATACACCATCAGACCTCCTTAAAGGATATAATGTACCTATATTTGTCCCTGTCCAACGTCTTATAGTAACCTTATCATGGTTGCCACTCTCTATGCAATGTGTTATGATTTTTTCACTCTACAACACATGACACTCTACATCATTCTTACGTAGGTTTTAACAGACATGTATACCTGGACTTAATGTGTAATTTCCTATTCTGAATTTGTATGCTAGGCTGTCAGCAAACAATTAATGCACGCAATATAGATTGAATTAGGCCGATAAATCGCTCGATAAGAGCTAAATCGATACTAATCCGCCCGATATCTTATCGGTTCGCTAGCAGATTAATACATTTAAAAGCTGATAACCGGTAAGCCAAACCGTTAATAGTAAATAACTGCCCAATTCGCCCGATAAGCAACCCTAATTTACAATGCATCTTAAATTTTAGCAGGTATTTGAGAGAAAAAAATATAACCAACTGTAAATCTAATTTTGTCAAGAATAGTGCCAAATGAAGTAAGTCCATTTTGTACAACTAAGTTATAAATATGATATGCACATCTAATATGAAATAAATACGCAAAAAATGGAATTAATAGTTTTCAAAAATCCAATAGCAGAAGTGTTACTAGAAGCATTATCTAAAATAATAGTAATTATTTTTCTTAGAAAGTTCATAAAAGCCACAAATTTCTTTAATTTGTCTAGAAATAAAATGACAAAATACATAAGAAGCCACATAACCTATGGCCCAAATCCCTCTTACACATTTTCTGAGAGCATATATCATATTACATATGCAACCTTTGAAAATTCTGCCTAATACACACAACTTTTTTCTCGACCAAATTTTCAGAATATGTGTGAAGTCACGCGCCAATAAGGTCGTGACACGTGTCCTAACTCAAGAAAAAAAAGAAAATACTAAATTTACACAAATTGATAATATTTATAAAATAAAATAAAATAAAATAAAAAATAAAGCCCCTCCCCATGTTTCTAATCTTTTTCTCACACCTTTAAACTCCATCATCCATAGCAAATCTCCACCAGAACAAATAACATGAATTTTTACTATATTTGTCTATAAAATTTTCACTTTTTTTTTAGTTTCTAAGTTTTATTTATTTTATTTACTGTGGAATCACCATGAAGCCGCAACGACTTGTGCACTTGTGTAACCTCAGTCCCAAATTAGATAGGTTCAGCTATACGAATCCTTTCAATTCATTCACACTTCAGGAAAAAAGAAAGAAAAACAAAAAGAAAAGATGAATCTTAATTGGATGAAATGTCTTCGAAAGAGAAATGTAAGAAATAGGCGTTCTCCTCTAAAATAGGAAAAGTCAAAAGCAATAGCTATATTCTATACAAACCAACCCAAAATCGTATATCCTCATATTATTTCAAACCCGGGTCTGTATAGTTCTTTTAGATAAAAATTTCTTTTATCTATTTTACATTACTGTTAGTTTTAAAATTGTAGGGAGAGAAGATAGAAAAAATAGGTGATGAAGAAAAGGAAAATGGGGAAGGGGAAATTAAATGACAACAACGAAGAAGAAGAAGGAGAAGAAGAAGAAGAAGAAGAAGAAGAAGAAGAAGAAGAAGAAGAAGAAGAAGAAGAAGAAGAAGAAGAAGAAGAAAGAGGGTTTTGAGGAAGAAGAAGGGGAAGGGTTCCGGGGAAGAAGAAGAACAGGGAGGGGTGGGTAAAATTGAAGGGAAAAGGTGGGGTTAGGGGGCTCATTAATTAAAACAAATACATAAATTTTGATATGTCGCACTTCAATCGATTGAGAATTTATTTTTTAAATGGTTCACGCTCTTATCCTTTTTTGTCACACACGCGCGTGTCACGTAGCAAAGATAGTGTCTCTTAGACACACTTTAGAAATATTGAGTGTGTAAGGTGATTTTCGTTCTCAGAAAGTCTGTAAGAGGGATTTGGGCCATAGGTTAGGTGGCTACTTATGTATTTTCCCAAATAAAAATACAAATGTGTCAGTCATCAACAAATTTATAATCAATAATGCATTTTTGCATAGCCGAGTTATTATCTATCCAATGACATGTAACTTTTAAGTAATGATAACTATTTATACTACGACCAATGTTAGAAGTGATAGAAACTCTACAATCTAAGTGAGAAATAAATACCGTAAATATTATTGATATTCACGCTGAAATTTAAAACGTAATTTTTAATAGTTGTTCTAGGAAAAACTTGAAAATCAGGATTATACGTTTAAACGAACAAACCCGTTAGATAACGAAAAACCAAAAGGCAAACTCTCTGCAGTAACCGTTTTTGCCGTATTTTCCCTATTCTTTTTTTGGTCATAATGGAGAAAACCTCTCATCACATGGTTAATTTGTGATTGTATAGTATGAGAATCGAGCTCGCACTGAGTATTATTTATTTCAGAACGGGGACCACCACCCTAGCAAGCCAACATCTTTGTGATGAAGTTGCATATGCTTCATAAAACCACCCATTCCGCCATGACCAGATTTACTTTTAAAAGACAATCATTATTTATAAAGTTTACACGTAGCCTTTTCATAAGCCATATCATGCGTAAACCATTGCCAATAATCTATCCTTTTTTATGTTCAATTGGTTCTCTAACGGGAGGTAATGAAACATCAGCACCAAATTGAGATTGACTCTAAGTTGGAGCTCCATGAGCAGGACTAGTAGGTATTATTTAAGTTCTCTTCTTCCTCACTAAAAATATCAAATTTATCATATTGTTCTTATAGTGTTTCGTGATATAGTGATTGATAATTAACATTAACATGACCCAAATCTACCTCTGTAAGACATGGTGACGGCACCTAATCTCTACAATTAGATAATGCCTGACAAATTACGGAAATAACAAAAATAAAAGTAAAAACTTAATAACTAACTGCAAGAGATAATTAAATAACTGATAAAAATATCGCTCGGCACGTACGACAACCAACACTCTAGTATACACAATATTTCTAAAACCAGGGAAAAATCATAAGTCACAAGCTAAAGAAGAAAATCATTATTCTCTATACACCAAAGTCTAAGAAAGCACGGAAAGGTAAACGACATAGGTGTGAATAGAGGGGGACTCCGAGGTCAGCGGACACGGGCAGATATATCTTGAGGTCTCCAAAGTCTCGCTGCTCACTAATAACGAGGCTGGTAAGAAGTACCTGGATCTGCACACAAAACATGTGCAGAAGAGTAGCATGGGTACAGCACAACGGCACACACGAAGTGCCAAGCCTATCCTCGGCCTAGTAGTGACGAGGACATATCAGGGTCCCATTGGTATATAATAAATAAGGCAAAAGAATATAGCAGTGTAATAAGAGATTGAAAATTTAACAAAGAGAAAACCACAGAAATATAGTAGCACAGCACACATGGATAAACGGTAGGGGATCTCCCGAGATACCGTTTCGTAGTGCCAAAAGTAAATATGCAAGGAGATCTCCCTAGGTACCGCCTCGTAGTCTCGAAAGTAAATGTGCAGAGAGTCCCGAAGTACCGCCCCATAGTCTCAAAAGTAAATGTTTAGGGGAATTTCCCGAGGTACCGCCTCGTAGTCCCAAAGTAAATACATAATTCGAAACCGGCGAATATAACAATTAACCACAATAATCTACAGTTAAGACTGATATAGATAAGGGAAAATGGGGATATCAACTAAGCATGCTGCATAGAGTTCAAATAAGCAGTTAAGACATGTAGATATACGTAATTTAAGCTAAACAGGGTAACTACACATGCTGGTACAACTCAATTAAGATGCAACAGGTTATTACTCAGTCAAAATCGAAATTTTCAACAAATAGACCGTATACGGAATCGTCACCTCGTGTACACGATTCTCACATATCACATAAGTATTACAACAGTACCAAATCCTAAGGGGATTTCCCCTACATAAGGTTAGGCAAGCCACTTACCTCGAACCAAGCTTAATCAATCAATAATAATGACTTTTCCACGATTTTCCGACTTCAAATGGTCCAAATCTAGACAAAAGCAATTGCATACCATAAATATAGCTATAAAAAATTAATCTAATTAATGAAATCAAGGATTAAGCAAGAATTTAGAAAATCGTCCCAAAAAGTCGGCCCGGTCCCGCGTCTTAGAATCGGGTAAAAGTTATAAAATATGAACACCCATTCACTGACGAGTTTGCTTGTACAAAAATTACTCAAATTCGATATTAGAATCTCAATCAAAACCCAAAAATTTGGTTGAAGAACTTTTCCCATTTTTCCCAATTTTCTCAACCCAAATTCGAAATTAAAGGACGGAATCAACTATAGATTAATGTAATATAACCATAATTGAGTCAATAATCATTACCCAATACCATCATATGAAAATCCCCGAAAATTTCGTCCAAATCTGAGCTCTCTATCTCAAGTTTTGATAAAAATGGTCTCTCGATTTTGAAATGTTATATTCTGCCCAGGCACCCCTTCATCGCGAATGCGGAAGAACCCTCGCGTTCGTGAAGCACAAAATTGCTTCAATCAAAAATTCTTCATCGTGAACGTGAATTCCAAATCGCGAACGCGAAGGTTACTCAGCTCGACCCACGCGAACACGAGACTATCATGCGAACGCGTAGGCAAATGGCCTAGAGACTTAGTTGACCAACTTTCTCTATGCGAACGCGGGACCCACTTCACGAACGCGTAGACTAATTACCTCAGGGCTTTGTGAATGCGGGACCTTCATCAGGAACACGAAGCACAATTCCTCTCCTGCCTCCAGTTCCTCAAATCACATCAAACAATGCTAAAAACATGATTCTCCCTCCAATTAAAACTTAATGAACTTTGAAACTTCAAACTTCTACAACCGATGCCAAAATCTATCAAACCACGTCCGATTAACCTCAAATTTTGCACAAAAGTCATATTCAACATTATGAACCTACTCCAACTTCCAGAATTAGAATCCAACCCCGATATCAAAAAGTCCACTCCTAGTCAAACTTCCCAAAAATTCAACTTTTGCCATTTCAAGCCTAATTTTGCTATAGACCTCCAATTCCCAATTCGAACATGCTCTTAAGTCCAAAATCACTCAAAGGAGCTAACAGGACCAAAAAACTCTATTCTGGAGTCTTCTTCACCTAGTTCAACTACGGTCAAAATCCTAGAACTTAAGCTTCCGTTTTAGGGACTAAGTGTCCCAAATCAGTTCGAAACCACGAACTAAACCTCCCGACAAGTCACATAAGTAGAAAAAAATATGTGAAAAGCACTAAATAGGGGATCGAGGCTAATACTCTCAAAACAACCGCCCGAGTCGTTACATTAACATCATGATATTCAGGTGTTTCATCTACGTGAGTGAAGTCGTCAACATGAGTAGTGTCTAGAACTAGCATTACCCTTAGTCAGCTTTTTAAACACGTTTTTTTACTAATTTAGGAGCTATTTCTATTAATTAATAATCGAAATAAAAATAAATAGCAACACAACTATTACAAAAATAAATGCTAAAATTAATAAGATTTGGAAAAAATGTAGCAAATGCCGACATATAATAAATATTGTTGGAAAAAAATTGCTCCAACTAGTAGTGTAGCGCAAAAGAAAAAATATGCCATCGACTACTTGTTGTTGATTCTTGAACCAAAATAATTAAGTGTTATAAACGCTAATTGCAATTGGAGGTAGAGGGAGATAGAAAATTAGAGAGATATGAGAGTTTTTGAATGAAAATTGAAAGAATAAAATGAGTATTTATAGTTTTAAAATAAGCACAAAGTATATTTGAGCAAACTTAGGAGTTATAAATATAAATTAGGGGTAAGGAGATTTTGGAAATCTAAAGCAAAAAATAATCGTTTTTGACCGTTGCAACGACTATTTTTTTTTTTAAAAAAATAGCCATTGCCTAACAGTACAAAACGGCAGATTTAGAAAAAACAATAAGGGTACCGATTCGGTACCAGTACCTGAAGTGTACCAATCGGACCGGTACTAATGGTATTTTTTTCTGTGCTCTAACATTGCCCTTACCCTTCTCCCAAATCCCTCACCCCTGCCCCCAAACTGGAGCGGTATGGTTATGGGTAACACCCTACCCTTAGACAGTCCTAATACCAATTTTTATGCTCACCATTGAAGTTACATTCGCATTCTCACAAAATTTTACAACGTGTATTCACTCGGATCTCATGTAGTTCAATATTTTCAATACAAATTTAGAAATCAAGTATGAAGTTCTTCTATCTTTCGAATACAACTTCAGAAATTCGAATATTAAGTAGTTCAATCCGTTCAATACAACTTCAAAAATCAAATATGAAGTCATATCTTTCAAATGCAACTTCGAAAATTCGAATCTTAATTAATTCAATCACTTTATTAAAATCTCAGAATTCAAATCTTAGTTTCTGAAATATAATTTTGTTCTTCGAATTTAAACAATCCAATACACGATTCATCGCCTAAATCTACTTCAATTGAGCTCAAATTTAAAAAATAACTTTTAAATATAATAAAGAACAAACCTCAATCATCACATCATAAAAATAACAATAAATTTAAAAAACTCATTTTGCAATTAAGAAGAAGAAGGAGAAGAAACCCAAAGCACAAAGAAGAAGGAAGCATCAACGAAGAAAATGAGAAAATTGTATGTATATGAAGTTACTCAAAAATAAAGTATCAGTTATTTTTTTTAAATGGATATAAATTCAATAAGTGGTGCAAATATGGACGTCACATAATATTTTTACTATTTTAGCTGTCTATTATAATAGAAGAATTTTTAGAAACCACTATTGTTTAGTGGCTATTAACTTTCTATAGCTACTATATATATAATTACTTCCTATAACTACTATTTAGTTGTTACGCATTTATGATCGCTATATTCGCGCTACTGTATTCATGAATACAGTAGTAGAATTCGCCTAAAAAATAGGAGAATCCATCTATGCGAATGTATTTGATGTATTCACACTACTGTATTCATAAATATTGTAGTGGAATTCACCTAAAAATATGGGAATCTAGTTGTTTAATAAATGAAGAGAATCAATTAGCGTATATCACTCCTAATTTAACTCAACAAAATTAATTTAACATAAATTTCGTTCTTATTGTGTTGTATTTTATGTATTCGCGCGACTGTATTTATAAATACAATGAGGTAATCCGCCTAAAAATCAGGGATTACAACTGTTTAATTCTGTATTTTTTGTACGGAAAAGGCCTAAATATGCCACTGAACTTTCAGAAATGGCTCATCTATGCCATCCGTTAAAATTTTGCTATATCCATGCCATTGCCGTTAAAGAAATGACCCATATATGTCATTTCTCCGTTAATTTTCAGTTTTTTCAATTTTTTTTTTTGTAAAAACTTAATTTTTTTTATATATTGTAAAAACTTGATTATATATTGTAATTTTAATTATGGTCGTATTAAATTAGCACATTTTATATATAATAAATATTTTGTAAAAATATTTCAGTTTTAAAAAAAAATTATATATATAAATCGGAAAAGGCCTAAAGGAGTATATAAAAAGATATTTATATATAATATAGGTGTAGTAAGCGAAGTAAAAAAGGGAAGAGTATAAAAGAGAGATTTTGAGTCAAATCTGTTGAGGATTTTATGATATGTTTATCCTTTAGTTTAAATCCTTGAAGGATTGTAATTTTAATTATGTTAGTATTAAATTAACTTTAATTATTTTTCCTTTTAAGACTATAATAATTTCAAATTTTAAATGTACTAGTAATTAATTCTAATTCATGTCGGATTAAATTTTTTTTTTGTTTTTTCAGTTTTTTGAGAAATATTAAAAATATTCATGTCGGAAATTATTTAGAAATTTCTATTTCTGGAGTTACTTTCTTTTTCTCTTTTGTAATTCTTTCTATTTGATTTTTGATTGTACTTGTTCTATCAGTCAAATCCTTCATTTTGCTTTCTATCAGTGAAGAATTTAGCCAATTTCCAGATTCAATTTGACTAAATGATTCGTTAATTATCTGATTACTAATTAGAGAATAAAAATAAAAATATTTTTCTTTATAAAAAATTAAAAAACGATAATAAAATGAAATGCTTAAAAAAACTGAAAAAATATTTTTCAAAAATGAAAATATTTTTTCAGTTTTAAAGAAAACAAAAATATTTCATTAAAAGATTTTTTTTCTGTTTTTACAAAAAAAAAATCAATTTTTTACAAAAAAAAATAAACTGAAAAAATTAAAAATTAACGGAGGAATGACATATCTGGGCCATTTCTTTAACGACAATGACATGGATATAGAAAAATTTCAATGGATGGCATAGACGAGCCATTTCTGAAAGTTCAGTGGTATATTTAGGTCTTTTTCGATTTTGTATTCGCGCGGATGTATTTATAAATATATTGCGGTAATCTGCCTAAAAAATAGTAATTAGGGTGTTTAATAATGGAAAGCGATTGAATTGTATTCAATTTCACTAAATTGAAATCAGTTGTATTCAAATAATAAAAAATCAAGAAATAGGGTTGTGACGACCCGGCTAGTCGTCTCATGAGTTACCGCTCTATTTCCCCCATATTTGTTCCTTTATGCTTCGTTATCCATGTTTCATATGATCAAGTTGATTAGCTTGCGTTCGGAGAGGATTTGGTAAGAAATAAGACACTTAGTCTCTTTTAAGAAGGCTTAAGTTGGAAAAGTCAATCGGATATTGACTTATGTATTAGAGGGTTCGGATGAGAGTTTCAATGGTTCGGTTAGCTTCGGGAGGTAATTTGTGACTTAGGAGCGTGATCGGAATTGGTTTGGGAGGTCCGGAATAGAATTAAGCTTGAATTGGCGAAGTTGATATTTTCGCGATTTCCGGTTGGTAGGTGAGATTTTGATCTGAGGGTCAGAATGGAATTTCAAGAATTGCTATAGTTTCTTTATATCATTTGGGATTTGTATGCAAAATTTCAGGTCATTCGGACGAGGTTTGATAGACTTTTTGATAGAATTCAGAATTTGGAAGTTTTGGAATTCTTAGGCTTGAATTCAAGGGTGATTCGATGTTTTTATGTTCTTTTAAGCGTTCCGAAGTTTGGACCAACTTTTAATGATGTTATGGGGCATGCTGGCATGTTGGGTCGGGGTCCCATGAGGCTCAGATAAGTTTTGGAAGAGTTTTTGGAAGATTTTTGCCGTTTTGAGCATAAGCATGTAATGATCCAAATGTCCATTTTTAGTTCTAGAGATCGAAATTTTATTTCGAGACTTCTAGAATTTAAATAATGAATTATAGTAGTGATCTGAAAAGTTTGGTCTAATTTCATCAAGTCGCGATTGGGTTTTTGACACGAAACATGAGTTAATTGTTTAACGAGCGAAATGGGTATTGAACTGAGCAAATGAGCTCCGAATTGAGTTTCGAATAAAGGGCTATGTTCATATTATTATTTGTGACTCATAGGAATATGAATCATCAAATTCCGAGTTCGTATGATGGGGTTAGAGCCTTTTTAGTGAAAAGAAATGGTGTTGCAACTTTCTGGGGAGTTTCAGCATTTTTCGCACGTGTGAACAGTGACCGCACCTGCATGAACAGTATCAGTGTACAACACCGTGTACAGTACACATGAACAATGTATGTGAACAGTACCCATGAATAGTCCCCCGTGAATAGTCTCGTGAACCATGCTCGCGCGTGAACATTACCGAAATTTCTGGACAGATTTAAGTCTAGCTGTCCGGGTTTTGGGACATTTTTTTACTTCAAAGCTCAGATTTTGGCAATTTTCAGCGAGTAATCACGGGAATTCTTGGGGTAAGTGTTCTAGACTCCCTTGTGATTATATTTCATGAATAAATCTTCGTTTTTGGCGTTAGATTATTGATATTTGAAGAGAAATGGAGGAATTTTCTAAAATTCCATAAAGATGAATTTTTAAGATTTGAAAACCAATCCGATGTTGAACTTTTGTAAAATTTCTATGGTTGGACTCGTGGTTAAATGTGTGTTCATATTATATTACTTTCGTCGTATTTCGAGGCGATTTTGAGTTAAATTTTGGATTTTTAAAGAAAAATATAGAAATTCATATGGAATTAATTCCTATAAATTTTATTAACTGAATAGAATTATTGTGGCTAGATTCGAGGCATTCGGATTCGATTTGAGAGACAAAGGCATTGTGGAGTAGGATTTTGCTCGGATTGAGGTGAGTAATGATTGTAAATGATATTCTGAGGGTTTAAAACCTCGAATTGCACATTGTAGTGCTATGTTGAGGTGGCTTGCACGCCGGATAAAGCGTAGGGCAGAGCACCATTAGGGATTGTAACTTAGTCCATCCCAATTGATGATTTTTACCGCGTATTTGACTGAAATTTATTTGTTATCATTATGAATTGGGCTGATTGCTATATTTGGGCTTCGAGCCAACTATTTGAACGCTTCGGGGGTGTTTATCACTATTTCCTCATTGTTTTGAATTATTACTTGAACTCAGTCCTGTTGGTATCTACTGTTTTACAAACTCAGCCACTTTTACTCAGATTTGAAATTCAAATGATATTTTTAAATGATGTTTTGGGTTGAGAACTACTATTTTACCAATGCCCGAGGGGCTTGTGATGATTTTTTGGACTGAGTGAGGCCGAGGGCCATATGTGAGGATATGCTGAGTGATATGAGGCCAAGGGCCTGAGATACTTGTATATGCCACGAAGTGGTTGGAGTGATGTGAGGTCGAGTGCCTAGTGATGTTAGGCCGAGTGCCGAGTGATGATGCCACGAGGTGGCTTGATATAGCGCTTGGGCCGTAAGGGGCCCCTCCGGAGTCTGCACACTCCTAGTGAGCATAGTCAACTATATATATGGATCGGGCTGCATGCTGCAGCGATATATGGATCGGGCTACATGCCACAGCGGTTACGATATGATATTGTTCTGAGAGTGAGCTCGAGGGGCTGAGAGTATTTTGAGAGTGAGCTAGAGGGGCTGATAGTATTCTGAGAGAGAGCCCGAGGGGCTGAGAGTATTTTGAGAGTGAGCTCGAGGGGCTGATACTATTCTGAGAGAGAGCCCGAGGGGCTGGTATTGTTCTGAGATATTACCCGAGGGGTGAACCTTTATGTTTTTCATATTTTACTTGTCATTTTACCGGTTGAAATATGGTATTTGTGCCCGCGGGGCAGATTTTATGTGCTCATCTGCACTAACTAATTTGCATTCATTTGCATAACTGTTGAAAAGTCGTTTCAAAAGAAATTTGAACTGAGCTAAGATGTTTTAAGAGATTTCACAGCTTCATGGTTTTTCTTAAATTGTTTTATACTACTTCTATATAGCATGTTGATATGCTTTACGTGATTTCTTGCTGCTCAGTTGTTACTTACCTATATTACTCACTGAGTTGGAGTACTCACTTTAATCTTTGCACCTTGTGTGCAGATGCAGGTATTTATACACCCGGTAGCGGGTTTTGGCTGATTGGAGGCAGGGTTATCGGAGTTTTAGCGAGGTGGCTGTCAGCGTTTGTAGCACCGCTTTTCTCCCTTTTCGTTCATCAGTCCTGTTTTGTATATTTCTGACCTTGTAGTTGTATTTATACTCTAATAGATGCTCATGACTAGTGATACCCCGATGTTGGGCTGAGTTGGGTTGTTATTCTGCATGTTTATAAAATTGTATTGTTGACTGCCTAAAGGATTGGATTATTCATCCTTATAAATGACTTATTGATTTATTAAGCTGTTGGAATTGAATTTGAGTAAGTGTCGGCTGGCCTTGTCTTCACGAGAGGCACCATCACGACTGGGTTTGGGTTTTTGGGTCATGACAAGTTGGTATCAAAACCTAGGTTACATCGGTCTCATGAGTCATGAGCAGGTTTAGTAGAGTCTCGCGGATCGGTATAGAGACGTCGGTATTTATCCTCGAAAGGCTGCAAAACCTTTAGGAAAACATCACATTCTTGAAATTCTTATCGTGCGTCCTTGATTTAGCTTGGAATATAACTCTTTGAATTCCTACCACGCATTTGTATGCGTGAACGAGCGCTCAGTATCAGATGTGCCTTGATGGCTTGTGATTCCTTGATCGAGGGGGCGAGATGTGATCTCTGTGAGTTTGATGTTGGGCTAGTCTGGAGGAATTCAGGCCGGATCTTTGCCTTTGGCTTGAGCACCGAGGTGCTGATTGTGTGAGCAAGTGTTTTTGAATCTATATGTTCGGTATTTTCCCTATTAGTGGAAGCAACGGCTGGATAGCTATGTAATGAGAATGTTAGCGCTGCAAGAGGTATCCATACAAATTGGAAGTGAAGAGGGAGGTCTGCTGGATGATGGAAGAACTATTAGATTCTTGAAGTCCATCTTGATTCGAGGTATAGCCCGAGTTATGGGCGTGTGGAGAATCTTATCATGTCTCCTAGTTGGGAGTGAAGTACATTTCATGTTGCGGTATGAGTTTAGACTCTAGAAGATGAAGTGACTGTGTAATGTGTATGACAGTGGAAGGTATACAAAAATATTATTTTGAGGAGAAACAGGCGGGTTATCTCCTGCGGAGTGTTCTGAAGTTGTGTGATCCCTATGTTGTATATTAGAAGATCTTATTTACAAGTGAAATATACGTGTTGAAATCTAAATTAGGTCTCTTAGATAGTGGGTGTATCTGTTGCGAAAGTGAATGCGAGAATTGTAAAAGATTTAAATTCTAGGTGATCAATGTTTTCACAAGCTTATAAGGGATTTAAGTTTAATCTCACTATGGTATTATGGCATCAATAAAGTATAAGAGTTATGAGTTATGGTATGTGTTTTGGTCTATGGCTTCGAGCCAAGTTGGGGAGTTGCTATTGATTAGTTGATTCCACAGTTATGTTCTATGTTAGTTCCGGTTTGAGGCTTGCAGGTAAATTAATTCTGGTTTGCGGATATTGAGCCCGAGGATGGCTCGAGTAAAGGAAAATTTTTGACTAAGGTAAGGCTATATGCTGTAGTGTCAGAAGTGCCAATAAGGCAGTGGTTGTTTGGTTCTGTTGATCGGGTTAAATTACGGTTCAATTAGAGTGGATGACTCTCACGAATGGTTCTAATGTGCTCAAAATTTTCCACATAATAATTGGGGAATTTCAGGTTGTATTTTTTTGCTAGAAATTGAGATTTGCATTTGGAGGGTGTCAAGATTTGTATTTTTTCCATATCAATTATGGGCTTCTATGTGGCACTATCAGGAAGGTGTAGGTAATGGTTCGGAATTCATAGAATGTCTCTTCAGGGTAATTATTTCGAACGTGGTGTTTGCGGGAATATTTAAAAGAGTATTCAACGGCTTATGAGCCTTAGACGTTGTGGTTTCAGTTTAAAGTTTGTAGAGCAAGTTTCAGTTAAGGATAATGGTGTACTAACAAGGAAACAGATAAATGTTAAAGTAATTCGGTATGGTAATAGATACGATAGGGTCTTAGTGTACTAATGATGTGGTGATGCTTTACAGATGTTTTGTGGCAATATTCTTGGGTTGGTGACCTACATGGCCTGGTCAAGCCAGAGGAATTCCATTTTGATAACTTGGTTATGTGCGAGCAGATTTGAAAGTTTTCTTGATGGTTTTTACCATGGTTCGAGCCGGATATCTTCTACCGGTGTGGGGAACATATTGTATATTGTGAACTCCTCCTAGATGGGAGCAAATAGAAGATTTCTAACTGCCCGGAATGAAATTTTTCTATAGCCCAGAAATTTTAATGATATTTTGTGTTTGCAACAAGATGGAATGATAGACGTGGTGTACTGCACATGCTTAATATTTTCATGTGCAATGTGGCAATTCATTCTTAAAAGGAAGGTCACAAATTCTGGATGGAATAGTCATTTTCAGATATTTAGATAAATGTTATAACTGCTCGGTAAGACCTGAGAAGGGTGCGCATTATATTTTGACTAACAGATATTTATTGGTATTTTAACACCCACTTGGTTGATCGACTAACAATATTTCGATTTTGCTATGTATTATAGGAAAAAAATTGAAAATATTTATCATGGGATGATCATACTTGAGGGATGTGTCAGTCATTTGATTGCTGAGGTTATGATCAGTTACGGTGATTTATGTGATCTATGAATTTGGAGACTGGGAAATTCTAAAAAAAAATGGGGATTGTGGCATGTTTGAGGTGAGTATTTTATCTAAACTCATTGGATACACCAGTTGAGCTAATTGATGGTGATAACTGTTCGTTGTGAGTGTGAATGTATATGAGTTTTGAACCTACGTGCAAGCACCGAGCCAATATTCATACTCGGGAAGATGCGTATGCTATGATATGCCTAGAATAGGATATAAAACTTAAAGGTATGACGCTTCTCGTATTCGTAACTTTGTTGAGAACTATCTGGACTATACTTGAGATTTCCAACATGCTAATTTCTAGAACAAACTTGGTAATTACTAATTCTGTGTTAATTTGCTGATTTGACCTGTGATAGCACAATTTGCCCATGCCTATAATATAGAATGTTATTTATGCCAGTCTAGGAGCACGAGAATCTTATTTTATTTAGCATATACAGGTGTACTTGTCGAATTGCTCCTATATGATGTGCTTGGACTGGAGGTCTATGACCATGCTAGGTGGATTATGTTATTGGCAACTAAGTTGCTCGTGAAGTTGATGTCAATGTGAGCTATAGTTATTATTATTCTATTTATGTATCTTGGTTCCACTGTAATTGATGAGCTCATAGCATATCATTGGGGTGGTACTTGTGGAACTTGCAAAAAATGGCTCTCTTCTTTGGGGTATTTTCCCTTTCTGTTGTAGCCGTATGATGTGGTTTTATTGGTGTTATAGTGGAAGTTGAGCGGGAAGAGTAATTGGGTGTTGCTAGGTGAACGGCATATCGTTTATGTCTTATTAGGATTGCGTGGTATGTGTTACTCATGTCACCGTGGGTGTAATGATTTGCTTTGGTTTCCGACATCGAATTGTGCGTGGTTGTCAATTTTGAGCATAGTGACTTGAGGTGTATCGTATGGAGCAGTGTTTGGATAGGATCATGCATTTGCAGCAAATCTATGCGGAGATATGACCTTGCGGGTTAGATTCGTGTGTTATATTTCTGT
Source organism: Nicotiana glauca (assembly GCA_026770625.1). Lineage (NCBI taxonomy): Eukaryota > Viridiplantae > Streptophyta > Magnoliopsida > Solanales > Solanaceae > Nicotiana > Nicotiana glauca. The sequence goes on from MU722720.1 coordinate 36,547, forward strand.
GATGTGAGACGGGTTCTCAGCCTCGTGTTGTGGTGGTACTGGAGAGCTTAAAGTACAACTCTTTCATTTGAGTCATTTTTATGATTTGAGTATGTTCGGACCGTTGATTATTGGTGCGCGTATTGTGTGAGTTGTGGCTTAGGCCTGTATTGATGTGTCATGTCACCAGATTAGTGTGTTGGATTAGAAGAGATTGTTGGGATCATTAATGAATACGAACGAATTTGATTTCAACTTGTTGGAAGGATAATATCGAGGTTTGGCTCAGAAATTTGATGTGGTATTTGCCAAAGGAGAAGTGGCTTCATGAATGGTTGATATGGGAAATGGTTATGGCTTACCACGTGCTTTAGTTATCACTGGCACTATATGAAAGTGTTTGGATGAGACTTTATTTTTATTTGATAAGAGTTTTTCTATCGGTATTCGGGTGTTGTGTGCAGCTACTGTGATTAAAATTTATCACTACAAGCATTTGAGTTATGTTGTCCATTATGTAATTGTACCTGAGGTTGCATGTATGGGTTATTACAGCTGGTTCAGTCTTATTATGAATATAAATGTGAGGTTCTGATCTTGTGTATAATTTCGAAAAGTGAAATGTAGTTCTAAAGTTTATGGGCTAGATTGGGTTGTGAAATTTCGATTTCAGTGTGTTATCGGACCTATATCAGATAGGATGACGTGGGATCACCCCCGGGTATATGCATGGTAAGGTTATTCAGCGATTGGTTGGATTTTGTAACAACTCCGGGCACGTTCGATGATGAACGTTTGTTTAAGTTGCGGAGGATGTGACGACCTGGCCAGTCGTCTCATGAGTTACCACTCCGTTACCCCCATATCCGCTTCTTTATACTTCGTTATCCATGTTTCATGTGATCAAGTTAATTAGTTTACGTTCCGAGAGGATTTGATAAGAAATGAGACACTTAGTCTCTTTTAAGAAGGCTTAAGTTGGAAAAGTCAACCGGATGTTGACTTATGTGTTAGAAGGTTCGGATGTGAGTTATGATGGTTCGGTTAGCTTCGGGAGGTGATTTGTGACTTAGGAGCATGATCGGAATTGGTTTTCGAGGGCCGGAATAGAATTAGGCTTGAATTAGCGAAGTTGATAGTTTGGTGATTTCCGGTTGGTAGATGAGATTTTGATCCGAGGGTCAGAATGGAATTCTAAGAATTGTTGTTTCGTTATGTCATTTGGGATTTGTGTGCAAAATTTCTGGTCATTCAGACGAGATTTGATAGACTTTTTGATCGAATTCGGAATTTGGAAGTTTTGGAATTCTTAGGCTTGAATATGAGGGTGATTCGATGTTTTTATGTTGTTTTGAGATTTCCGAAGTTTGGAACAAGTTTTAATGATGTTATGGGGTATGTTGACATGTTTGGTTGGGGTCCCATGAGGCTCGGATAAGTTTTGGAAGAGTTTTTGGAAGATTTTTACCGTTTTGAGCATAAGCATGTAATGATCCAAAAGTTCATTTTAAGTTCTAGAGATCGAAATTTTATTTCGAGACTTCTATAATTTAAATAATGAATTATAGGAGTGATCTGAAAAGTTTGGTCTAACTTTATCAAGTTGCGAATGTATTTTTGACACGAAACATGAGTTAATTATTTAACGAGCAAAATGGGTATTGAATTGAGAAAATGACCTCCGAATTGAGTTTCGACTTAAGGTCTATGTTCGTATTATTATTTGTGACTCATAGGAACAAGAATCATCGAATTCTGAGTTTGTATGATGGAGTTAGAGCCTTTTTAGTGAAAAGAAAAGGTGCTGCAATTTTCTTGGGAGTTTCTGCATTTTTCGCACGTGTGAACAGTGACCGCACCTGCATGAACAATATCAGTGTACATTACCCGTGAACAGTCCCCATGAACAGTGTATATGAACAGTCCCGTGAATAGTGCTCGCGCATGAACAGTACAAAAATTTCTGGACATATTTAAGTCCAGCAGTCGGGGTTTTGGGTCATTTTTTTTTACTTCAAAGCTCGGATTTTGGCAATTTTAATCAAGAAATCAAGGGAATTCTTGGGGTAAGTGTTCTTGACTCTCTTGTGATTATATTTCATGAATAAATGTTCATTTTTGGAGTTAGATTATTGATATTTGAAGGGAAATGGAGGAATTTTCTAAAATTCCATACACATGAATTTTTAAGATTTGAAGCCCAATCTGATGTCGAATTTTGGTAAAATTTATATGGTTGGACTCATGGTTGAATGTGTGTTCATATTTTATAACTTTTGTCGTATTCCGAGACGTGGACCCGACAGGCGATTTTGAGTTAAATTTCGATTTTTTAATGGAAAATGTAGAAATTCATATGGAATTAATTCCTATAATTTTTATTAACTGAGTCGAATTATTGTGGCTAGATTCGAGGCATTCGGAGGTCGATTTGAGAGACAAAGGCATTGTGGAGTAGGATTTTGCTTGGATTGAGGTGAGTAATGATTGTAAATGATATCTGAGGGTTTGAAACCCCGGATTGCACATTGTAGTGCTATGTTGAGTGGCTTGCATGCCGGATAGCGAGCATGGGACAAAACACCATTGGAGATTGTGACTTAGTCCATCCGATTGATGATTTTTATCGCGTATTTGACTGAAATTTATTTGTTATCATCATAAATTGGGCTGATTGCTATATTTGGGCTTCGTGCCAACTATTTGAACCTTTCGTGGGTGTTTATCACTATTTCCTCACTATTTTGAATTATTACTTGAACTCAATCCTGTTGGTATCTACTATTTTACAAACTCAGCTACTTTTACTCAGATTTGAAAATCAAATGATATTTCTAAATGATGTTTTGGGTTGAGAACTACTGTTTTACTAATGCCCGAGGGGCTTGTAATGATTTTTTGGACTGAGTGAGGCCGAGGGCCGTATGTGAGGATATGCTAAGTTATATGAGGCCAAGCGCCTGAGATTCTTTTATATGCCACGAGGTGGCTGTAGTGATGTGAGGTCGATTGCCGAGTGCGGAGTACCGAGTGATGATGCCACGAGGTGGCTTGATATAGCGCTTGGGTCGTAAGGGCCCCCTCCGGGGTCTGCTCACCCCCAGTGAGTGCAGTCAACTATATATATGGTTATGGCTGCACACCGCAGCGATATATGGATCGGGCTGCACGCCGCAGTAGTTACTTTATGATATTGTTCTGAGATTGAGCTCGAGGGGCTGAGATTGTTTTGAGCGTGCGCCCGAGAGGATGATACTATTCTGAGAGTGAGCCCGAGGGGATGATACTGTTCTGAGATATTGCCCGAGGGGCGAACCTTTATGTTTTTCATATTTTACTTGTCATTTTACCGGTTAAACTATGGTATTTATGCCAGAGGAGCAGATTTTCTGTGCTCACCTGCACTAACTGATTTGCATTCATTTGCATAACTGTTGAAAAGTCGTTTCAAAAGAAATTTAAATTGAACTAAGATGTTTTAAGAGATTTCACAAACTTCATGGTTTTTCTTAAATAGTTTTATACTGCTTCTATATAACATGTTGATATGTTTTACGTGATTTCTTGCTGCTCAGTTGTTATTTACCTTTATTAGCAAGGTGGCTGTCAGCGTTCGCAACATCGCTTTTCTCCCTTTTCGTTCATCAATCCTGTTTTTTTATATTTCAGATTTTGTAGTTGTATTTGTACTTTAATAGATGCTGCATGACTAGTGACACCCCGATGTCGGGCTGAGTTGGGTTGTTATTCCACATGTTTATAAAATTGTATTGTTGACTGCCTAAAGAATTGGATTATTCATCCTTATAAATGACTTATTGATTTATTAAACTGTTGGAATTGAATTTGATTAAGTGTCGGCTGGCCTTGTCTTCACAAGAGGTGCCATCACTACCGGGTTTGGGTTTTTGGGTCGTGACAAGGATATTTACCATTCCATTCAATTCGATTGTATGCATTGTATTTAATTTACAGATATTCATTATTCACTATTATATATTATATTCAATTCACCGTATTCAATTCGACTGCATTCAAACAATAAAAAATCACAAACACAGTGATATTCGGTTGTATTAAAAAAACACAGACCTTCCGAATGCATAAATACAAGAAAAAAATAATATATTTATTTAAAAATATAATGTATTTGAGTGTATTTGTACAGAATATAATATATTTGCATCATTATGTGTGAATAAATAGGAAAAGAAGAGAAGAAAGTTCGCAGAAATGGCATTTTTTGGCCAAGAAAAATATTGTGTACATTGTATTTGTCACAACCCAAATTTCCCTTCATTGGGTGACGTGATAGAACATAGTATTAGGAAATAGTTAAACCTTACAATAATTCAAATAATAACAATATTAACTAACATCTAACAATTTCAAAATAGAAGTCTCTATACAAATTTACAATTCCAAAATTGGTAGTACAAGTCATAAGCTCTACTGAGTTTGCTAGATAAACCTCTAAATACAGCTATTTCGAAATAAGGATAAACGGTGTGAATAAAACATCAAAAGGTGATTCCAAAGCTTGTGAACGTAGCAGCAGGTTTAGCTTGAGTCTCCGTAGCAAAATTGTACAACTAACTAACGATCGACTTGCTCTGAAATACCTGGATCTGCAAAAGAATTGTGCAGAAGTGTAGTATGAGTACACCACAATGGTACCTGGCGAGTATCAAGACTAACCTCAGTAGGATAGTGATGATAAACAGTCAATACACATACTGGACTAAATAATCTGAGCATGTATAATGTAGAACTAACAAAATATGATATCGCTAAAAAACTACGCATAATGACAATAATAATATAGTACTTTCAATAAGAAATAGAAACAACAATTAGCAACGGAGCACGACAAGTAATATCACAGTAGAATAAGATGAACAAAATCAAAATCCGATGAACAAAATTAAAAGAAGTACATGTAGCAACTAGATGAGAATAACCACTTTCACACCAGGTTGTATTAAATAACCTCCACGAGGTACCATACCTCAAAATATTTACAAGTAACGGGTCCTACTTTGTGAACCCTAAACACTTGACATCTTGTGCTCTCGTTTCAACTGGTAACTCTATGGTGACTCACGTGCAAATAGAAACATTCTCACATAGAAGGCAAGTACATGAGGGAGTGTATAAATACTCAATAATATCAGAAACCATCTTCTTAAATTGATAGGAGTGATCAACTACGTGATGCTTCAGTTCATGCCAACTAGTAAGTGTAGAGAAAATGAACAACACGTAAGAATGTTCCCCACCATTTATTACAAGATAAAACTCACACAGGTAGGTAATCCACTACACAAATATCAACAACAAGAATGCCCACAGGCCGTCATAGGTCATCACAAATAATCCCCGACATAGCTCACCTTGCCTCGCCACGTGCACCATAATAAAGTAAATGCCCGCCTTGTCTCGTCATATGTGCACAATAATAATATTTCCACCTTGTCTCGCCACATGCGCAACCCATATATATAGTCCATTTTTTCACACTGCATATGTGTCGACGCCCCCTATTTTTCTAAGGGCGAAAAGCGGGTTTCGACATTATGGGTGGAATGACTCTTTTATCCCCTTTCGGGGAATTTGGGTTATGGATTTTGGAGAGTTGCCACCTAATGATTATAGTGCATTAGGACACTTTAAAATAAGAGAAGAAGAATTTGAAAGAAAATTAGAGTTCGGGTAAGGGCTTGAGATTATCTCGAAGGGAAGGTGTTAGGCACTCCTCAATATCCACTAGTGTGGTTCCCGGCCGTGCTTAATTGTGACTTTAAGAGTAGGCGTGAACAAGCAAAGTTTGCACATAGGAAATATAGCAAGTTGAAAATTTTGAAAGAAGAAAGACACAAGTTGTTTTGAAAAGAGGAATATTGGTTGAAAACATTAATCTAAGATAGAGCATTAAAGAAGAAGAAAGGGGTCCTAAGGTTAAACATAATATGGATCACTTTGGTGCAATACCCAGCAATCATTCTCACACGAGATATTAGTGCACCAGTCATCATATCCATATTCTACCCTTCCCACCCTGTTAAGGTATTTAAACGCGATTAATCTCATTTTACTTATTGCATGCTAGTACCCGCCCCAACTTATCAGTCCTGGGGTGTTAGGACTTCTAATCCTAAAAGGGGAAGAAAGGGATGGGGGCTTTGCATGGAGTTTCAAAGGATAAAAGTCTAATTCGTCATTCAAAACAGATACCAAGTAGGGGAAAGAACAATAAGACAAACCAAGGCTAAAAAAACCCCCTTTAAACAGATAACATATAGTTTAGCATGTCTTGCATATACTGGTTTGGTAACATATAGTTTAGCATGTCTTGCATATACTGGTTTGGTCTTAAATTAAAATTAAGCGGCGGACGGATCAGTTTAACACATAGAATTAGATAAAAGGTCTACATTAGGCAACTTGGATCCAATTGTTAGGATCTGGAGTATTTTACCGGATTATTAATTAAGGACTAACACAGACACGTTTCGAAAGAAGCAAAAATCTGCAGAAGTTCAGAAAGGTTTTGGAAAGTCGCTGGAACTGTTTAAAGAAATGTTTCAGAAGTAAAGTGTTTATAAAAAGGAGGCGAGAGTTTGAAAGTTGTTTTGAAAGTAACTTCAAGAAATAAAATATTTCAGATAGAGAATTGGGAAAAACGATTTAGGAACGCGTGTTTATTAAGTTGCAGACAGGTTTGGACGAATCTGTTGAAAAACATTGAAATAGTTGCCAGATTACATGCTTATAACTCAAGGGAGCTTGAGATCCTATGGGCAGGATGTCTACTTCGATTTCTTTATTTACTCAATGCTATTTTTACTGTTTCAAGCAGACGAGAGTTGTGTTATCCTATGGTTTGCCTTTTTTTTTATGCAATTCTATAGGCATGATTTCTATATGCTTGAATGAAGAAAATTGCAAGCCTATGGACATGATCTCTAGGTGATTCAAACGTTAAAAGCCTATAGATATGATATCTAAGTGATTCAAAGTAGTAAAAGTCCTATAGGCATGATATGCATGCGATTCAAAGTATTAAAAGTCCTATAGGCATGATATCTAGGCGATTCAAAAGAGTAAAAGTCCTATAGACATGATTTCTAGGTGATTTAAAGGAGTAAAAGTCCTATAGGCATGATTTCTACCCTTTAACATGCAAACAACTAAAAACCCCTCCCATACCCTTTACTACTATATTCCCCAAGCTTTTACAAGATTATTACGGAACCAGAAGGAAGAAAGTAAACAAGAAAATACATCACAACCTGCAGCTAGATCCGAGAAGCCTGATTCAATCTTAATATCTAATAATATGTGTTTCACCAAATTCGGATTCCAGATTCCAAGGCCTTCTCTTTACCCAGAGTGTTTCAAAGTTCCAAAGAGCTCAAGGACCCTAGGCAGTGCTTCCACTCTGAATAAAAGAATATTGTAACAGAATAGTGCAGTGTGGAGTTACCAGCCCTCAGGCATCCAAGTTCAGAGGGAGCTCAAGGGTCCTAAAGCATGACTTGCCAAAGGGGGGCAGAACTTAGAAATTAGGAGTAAGTGCAAAGTAAGAGGGAACCATAGAAGGGGGTGGTCATACCCAGCCATGGCATAGACTAGCACAACCCTGACCCCTTACTTGGTCAGAACAAATAAAGAGCAGACTTTAGAAGCCAGACTTGGGCCTGGATGGCGATTAGGACACCATCAGGCTCTAGTCAAGGCTCAGCATATAAAGGGGGAAAAGGGAATGGGGATTGGTTTGAGTGCAGGTTCAAGAGAACCTAGTCCTGAATCATGGGTAACAATAGGGCGCTACCATAATTCAGAACAGTACTCACATACAAAGGGGAATAGAGGGAAGGGGTTCGCATGGAAAAACATATATAGAAAACACTAAGGAAGGACAAGAAAGCATAGAAGGACTAAAGATGCAACATGCATAAAGAAAGAGCAAAACAAACTTGAATGTAGTTACATAGTGCAGGGAAGCAAAAATAAACATATAGGGAAAGATGTGTAGAAGAGGAGAAGTAAACACATAGTAGGAGGGTGTTATTTAACTAGGAGAAACATACCAGTTGCAATTCTAGTACAGCAGAGAAACAACAGCAGGTAGACAGCCAGAAAGTTAACAGGAGCAAACTCAAAACTTCAGCAAGCACTTTGGGGTTCAGAGGAACTCCAGAATATTCAGACAGTAGGAGAGAAATGAGCAGAGTGCTCAGTAGTAGTAGAGAGTAGTAGTAGAGAAAATAGTAGAGCAAGTAGTAACAGATTTCATAGACAGAGTTGTTTGTGTGTTGTTATGTAGAATGTGCAGGAAGAACTGTTGTTCAGTGTTGAAAGGTTGCCTCCTTTTATAGTGCAAAAATGAGTAAACAAAGGCAAGGAAATAACACTTCAGCCAGTCACATAAAGATCTCCCTTAGTTTAAGGGATTTGATTTCAAACGGCATGAGTAATTAAGTAACACCCTCCTACTATGTGTTTACTTCTCCTCTTCTACACATCTTTCCCTATGTGTTTATTTATGCTTCCCTGCACTATGTAACTACATTTAAGTCTGTTCTGCTCTTTC
>MU722720.1:46908-196333 GCA_026770625.1 Nicotiana glauca
ATTGGAATTTATGGTGTAAAAATTGGCCCTAAATTAGTTTAAAAATCCTTTAAAAATGCCAAAATCTTTTGGGATGCTCATATATGCATACATATGCTATTTTGAGAGTATTTTGAGTATAAAAATATATAGGAAAAAATTGGGTATCAACAATATGCACATATTAATAGTAGAAATAGCACGACAGAAATCTTATACAACACAATAACACTTGCAGGGTGGAGACCTCGTGCATCGCAATAACAATTGCACGATAGAAACCTCGTGCAACTCAATACTAAGTACAATAACAACAATGAAAATAACAAAAGAGTACGACAAATAATCAACTCAAGAGCTTTCGATCACAAAGAAATGGTAGGACGAGTTCACATATGATAAACACAATGAAGAATACTAGTCACAATGAGAGTATCTTAACAAGGGAGAATTTAATATGGAACAATAACTTCACAAAGTAAAACTCCACTACAAAGGAGAAAACGCGCCTCATTAATCCCAAATAAGAATGAGGCAACTACAATAAAGAATAACTAACTTTTTTTAGGTTTGAGCAAATTACAAAATAAATACAACATCTTAACTAAGGATAAATAATGGAAAAAGAGAGTATGGTAATTAAAGAGGCAACAAATTCAGTTAAGGGACACAAGAGTCAAATAGGCAATAAGGGTGGAACATGAAACAATTAATTCCAATTATGACACAGAGAGGTAAACCTGGTAAATGGGGGATTTAATATAATAATACAACATCATGTATGGTAAATATAAGATTCTAAGAACCCTAAAAGGTCAACTTTTCTTCAAACAAGCCCGAGCACGTACTCGTCACCTCGCGAACACAGACTTTACACGATAAAATTAGCATAGGAGACTCAAATCCTAAGGAGTAGTTCCCGCACACGAAGTTAGGAAAAATACTTACCTCAAAGAAGATAGAGAGACACTCTAATATGAACTTCTCGAGTGAAATGATCTCCGGACGGCTGAAATCTAGCCAAAATAACTTCAAAGCATAAATATAACTCATAAGAAAATATTCTTGATCATAGAGCCTCAATCTTTATCAAAAACTAAAAATCAACCCAAAAGTCATCCCCCGGGCCCGCACCTCGAAACCCGACAAATTTTATGAAACTCGAACACCCATTCCGATACGAGTTCAACCATACTAAAATTATCAAATTTCAGTATCAATTCGTCCCTCAAATCTTTCAAAAATCCCCATTTTCCTCAACTCAAAACACTAACTTAATGATAAAAATATGGAATATAATAAATTTTAGGTGAAGAACACTTATCCAAATTTATTATTATCTTGAAAAAACCATGAGAAATCTCTAAGAACCGAGGTGTAGAAGTCAAAATATAAAGAAAATGGCCAAAACCTCAACTTATATGATTCTGCGCAGGCCATCTGCATTTGCGGACAAGGAAGTGCATCCGCGGTCTCGCATTTGCGAGTAAAAGTTTGCATCTTTGAACTTAGCTTACAAAGACAAGATCCACACCTACGGACAATATATCCACACCAGCGACACCGCAGAAGCATCAAAAGGAGCGCAGAAGCGAGACATTTTGCAGATGTGATTGTTAGACTGCAAAAGTGGCCTTCGCACCTGCGTGGCAGCCTCTACAGAAGTGACATAGCAGGACCTGCACAAATATAATAGAAGCGACCAAGAACCTCGCAGAAGCGGCTACGCATATGCAAAACCTCCGCAGATGCAGATACACTAGAACACTACCCAACACCAGCCTTAGCCAAAATGTTCCAATTGATCTGAAGCTCATCCAAAACTCACCCAAGCCCTTCGGGGACTCAATCAAATATACCAACACATCCTAACATGATACGAACTTAATCGAGACCTCAAGTCTCATCAAATAATGTCGAAACTATGAATCACACTATGAATCGAACTCATGAACCTTCAAATCTTCCGACTTCTAAAACTCGTGATGAAACCTATCAAATCAACCTGGAATGACGTCAAATTTTGCAGGCAAGTCCAAAATGACATAACAGACCTGTTTCAACTCTTTAAATTTCATTCCGACCCCGATATAACCAAAGTCAACTCTTGGACAAACCTCTCCACCTTCCAAAACTTCAACTTTTCCAACTTTTTTCAAAATGCTTCAAATTATCCTATGAACCTCCAAATCCAAATCCAGATGTACGCCTCAGTCCAAAATCATCATACAAAGTTCTCAGAACCATCAAAAACCCATTCGAGTGTCATTTACATAAAAGTCAAATTTCAGTCAACTCTTACTGCTTAAGCTTCCAAAACCAGAATACTTCTCCCAAATTGACTCTGAATCATTCGGTAGCTGAACTCGACCATGCACACAGGTCATAACACATAATACAAAGCTGCTCAAGACCTTATGCCACCGAACGGGACTTTAAATTGTCAAAATAACTGGCTGGATCGTTACAGTATGAAAACTAAAAATGGAGATAAATATAAACCTGGTCCGCAAATCTTCTTTAGCGTAGCCATGGCTAGATTTGTTTTCCTACGAGGATGAGCCAATTGTGGATGACGAAATCGACTATTCTCATGTTAATGATTATTAGAAGCAGCATTAAGTGGCACCGTTGAAGAATTAGAATTAGGATCTAGAGAGTAGAAACTTCATAATAGATCTCTCATTCTCTTTGCTTTATTGTCCATTGCTACATTTTCCTTTGCCCCCATTTTTGTTTTTATTGGTCTTCGTGAATGAACGATTTGCTACATCTTCCTCTGACTGGTATTTTTGAGCTATCGTGCATCGCTCAGTGGTTTAAGGTTTGAAGTAGCTTCACTTCATGTTTTATGACGTGTACGCATGATTAGAATTTCGGGAAGTTTAGAGTTGATTCGGATGGAAAATTCTAATTTCGGAAGCTTTAAGTTGGAAGAATTGACTAAGGTTTGACTTTGAGTAAACAACCTTAGAATCGAGATTTTAAGGTTTCAATAGGTTTGTATGAGGATTTTGGAGTTGGACGTGTGTTCGGGTTGATTATCAGGTGGTCCGGAAGCATTTTAGCGCTTATTATGGAAAGTTGGAATTTTGAAGGTTTTAGAATTTCATAAGTTTGGTTTAAAGAGGATTTTGATGTTATTGATGTCCGTTTGAGGTTCCAAACCTTCGTATAGCTTCGTAACATGATTTTTGACTGGCACTCAAATTTTGGCATCATTCTAGAATGTTTAAGTATGAATCAAACGCATTCGTCGAAGTTTGAATGTTTGAAAGTTTAAATAAGGTTTTGATCGTTGATTTATATTTTTGATATTTTTTGGTATGATTTAAGGCCTCGGGTATGTTCGTGTTATGTTTTGGAACTGGTTTGTGTAATTGGATAGGGTCCCAGGGGCTTCGGGTGTGTTTCGGATGTGTTTGGACGGTGTCGTGCTCTAATTTGATGTTTTGGCGTCATTTTTTGGGCATAAAGGGTACCATATTAAGAAAACGACCTTTAATTTGTGATTATATTAAAGCATTATATCCGTTTCATAATTAAAGATCCATAGCAATAAGTATCATCGAATTTCAATATCGCATGAGAGAGTTATGCCCATATCCGTGTCAGACAAAATTGATAGTTTCTGTTGCGAAGCTTTGTTCATCACGGATGCGATAGAGGTTTTGCAAACGTGAAGAAGAATTTCTAGTTTGACCTGTCAACGTGAAAAATTGCTCTACGCGAACGCAAAGGTCCCCCCCGAAGGCGACGAAGAAAAATCATCTGGATAGTGTTTTAAACCGAGAATTTTAGTATTTGGGCATATCCTGAGTTCTAGAGCTCCGTTTGAGGTGAAATTCACGGCGTTGTTCTCGTCGCAACAAGGGGATAAATATCTTACCTTCATTTTGATGTTTCTCAATTATTATTTTCCATTGGTTATAATTTTTATCCGTATTTGGATTGTAGAAATTGGGATTTTGAGCCCCAAAGTTGAGAAATGGTAAACCCTTGATTTGAGCATCAATTCATGGACGAATTTGGATGATTTTATTGATATAGACCATATGAGTTATGGGTAATATTTATTTTTAATAATTTTTGAAATCAAGCACGTGAGCTTGAGGGTTGACTTTATTGGCTTTTCGAGCTGAGTTGGGAATTGTTGTAAATAAATTAATTATGATGTTGGAGTATATATTTATTGGGTTTTCATAATTGTTTTACTAGTTTGGATCTTTGGGCATTTGGTTTGAAGTGTTAGATAGGCGTTGGGCTGGTTATGGAACTTCGTAGCGAGGTAAGTCTCCTGTCTAACCTTGTGAGGAAGAAATTACCTCGTAGGTGCTATATTATTATGTGCTACATATTGTATGAGCTAGGAGAGTATGAGGTGATGAGTGTCCGTGCATATTCTAGAATTCCTTTTGATGTCCGGGTAAACTTAGGTCCACCCCATGCTATAATTGTACTATTTCAGTTATCTTTGCTCATTTGAATTCCTTTATTTCACGTTACGACTTGAGACTAGACTTGCATAGGGTGATAGACTCGTTATTTTGGAGATGTGACAAGATACTTGGTAATTTGTGGAATAATTTGTGCTTCCCTTATGAATTTCTCCTCCATTGTGCACATTTATCGCAAGTTTTTCCTTAAAATTCATAACTCACACGTTTATTCGTGAGTGGGGTCAGGGATCCGTTAAAGCTTCTTAATCTAATGGGATCAGGCCATTTGTCGCGGGAGGTTTATTTACCACACTCTTATGGGAGCTGGTCGTTCACCTTGATAGTATAATAGATGTATCTATAGTTTGAGTTGTTCGACCCTCGTCATTACACACATTTTGATGGGATCGGGTCATTCGCCGCGACATTTCTATAAAACACTCTTATGGAGCGGGCCATTTACCTTAGAAGTGGCGTGCATAATATTTGATAAGAAAACACGTATCCTGTGTTATTTTCATTATGATGACATATATGGTGAGGTCTATTTTATATATACTTCGGTTGAGAAGGAAACTGCTAATTGGGAGCTTGAGTTTATTGTTCTTATGATGATTGTACCTCGTATTTATATTGGTTTATACTGTTTGTTTACTCTTCCTCATACTTGTTTACTTCTTGCTATACATGATTTATTGGACCACTAGTAAGTATTGATGTTGACCCCTCATCACTACTTCTCCGGATTTAGGGTAGATACTTATTGGGTATGCGTTGATTTACATACTCATACTACACTTCTGCACTTATTATGAATATTTACATTTCTGGTGGTCTTTTGGGCGCAGAGGTGCAGCTATTGCAGAGACTTTATGGTGTGCTACATTCTATATTTCGATCTACAGCATACAGAGTCTCCATCAGCATTATTTATATTCTCCTGTCTAACTTATATTCCAGATAGATGTTGTATTTATTATATTTCCTAGTTGATGCTCATGCACTTGTAATACCAGATTTGGGGGTTCCTATTGGATGTTAGTATGGTAGTTCACATAATTATTATTATTTCACCCTAGAATCTTCATTTTATACTATTAAATAATGGGAGTTATCATTTCAAGTAATAAAATGGAACAATTAAGTTGATCAATCACCGTTGGCTTGCCTGACAGCGGTGTCAGGCGCCATCACGACCTACAGTGGAATTTGGGTCGTGACAACTTGGTATCAGAGCTCTAGGTTCACTTAGTAATCACGAGTCATGAGCGAGTCTAGTAGAGTCTTGCAGATCAGTACAGAGACATATGTCTTATCCTCGAGAGGCTAGAGGGGTGTTAGGAGCACTTCCCTTCTTGATTTCTCATCATGCGATTTGATTCTATTAAAGCTTATGCTTTCATTTCCTTTCTACTCAATATTATGCGGCGTGGAACACTTGTTACGAATTGGGCACCGAGGAGTTGTAGTGGTACTGTAGTCATGGTGCAGGATGTTTCTCCCTGCTTATTTGGGCAGGCTATTATTGTCACTTTGTGGAAAGGTGTTCTATCGTTTCAGCCTAATACCTATATTTCCTATGGTTTTGGGGCTATGCACAGATTATTATGATATTCATGCGTTGTTATCGCATAGTATTTGTGTAATGGTAGGGTGCTTGTTCATGTGTCGAGGTGATGAATGACTCAAAAGGAAGATTTTTATTGCATGGTTTAGAGGTTCGGTATTTAATTCCAGCGGAGGAAAGGCAGTTGGACTATGAATGTTCATGCTCTGGTTGATGAAGTAACGAGACTTGATATTTCTGAGCATGGTGGAATTCTCATTTATGGTGTGGTATCGTCGTCCTTTTTTTAACGTATTAAGGCCTATGGGTGTTAGGGCTACCTTTGATTTGCCTTCGAGGTAGGGTGTTATAGAGTGGTGCCTAAGAAGCGATTATTCGATATGGCGGTCTTTGTTGGATTCAGGGTCGAATCAATGATTCTAATCTTGATAACTCGAGGGAAATGATCTTTGAGGAGGCTTAGAGTTGGTAAAAATTTATTAGTTCAACTAACACAGAGAATGATTTTGATTTGAGGCAACATTTGTGCAGCGAGGATGAGGAAGGACATCGTGGGAGGTGTCTCACAGTGGTCTTAGCTAGCAGGTGAAGTGTGAAAAGTAGAGGCCGAGAAGTTTATTAAAGCTTAACCGAAGTAGGAGTGATAGAGTAGCATATGGATTCTGTGGTAGGTGTCACGTGCCTTGAGAAAAGTTTAGAGTGATTTGGGAATCGTGGTGGACAGTGACTAGGTCTAAGGATTCTATTTGGGATGTTGGCTATTGTGGCTAGGAAGGTTAAATATGATGGAAATGAGTTTGCTTGGAATGAAGAGGGGTGTAAAAGCTTGATTTTCGTTATGGGATACGATGTAACTTCGAGTTTAAAAATGTATTATCAAACTTTCAGTTGATGTCAATGGGGGATGAATAGACTTTTACAGCTGGTGGGCGAGCATGCTCTTAGCAGGGTTCTGATTTCGTGGTAGTTGTAAACAGTGCAACTTTGTTGGAAGATGTCGGTATGGAATTCCATGGGCGGTCTATCTCCTGTGAGTAAGTAGTAGTTGCGTGTTTTTGATAAAGTTTCTATGAGGAGTTCTACTTACTACCTGGCAGAATGTCAAATATGCGATCGTGGCTGACAATTTGGAATGTTCATGAGAAGTTTAATAAGAGATTACGAGAAATGTGGCAGGTTAATGGTATGAGATCATGGTAATTGAGAAGGAGGAATCTTTGTGGGCTTTCGATTTATGTGATTGTAGCTTAAAGCTAAGTTGGGGAGCCCACCGCCTACGATTGGATCGCGTGGTTGTTTGCTTCTGCGATTTTTGGTTTTCAGCGCATTGTTGGATTAAATATGACTAAGAAAAGAAAACATCAGGGGTAATTCGAGCAAAGAAATTGATGAATGTGTCCTATATTTTTCCTTATGGATTCATGTAAAGACTCAAAGTTTATGCTTTTTGGGGATATGATGTGCGAGGAAATTAAAAGAATTTATCCGGTTGCTTATTTGGGAGTGTTCATGTGCTAATAGTGCGTTGGAGTTTGACTACACTTGGGACCAGGTCAGAGTGGGTAACTCTCAATAGTGGTTCTAATGGGTTCAAGGATGTAAGCGCAATGTCTAAGCATTTTGGATCTGTAGTGTGGTTAAGCATCAAGTTTTTATAGTGGGTATTAAGACAATGTAATCTCGTGATTGGGTCACCCGAGATGAGTGTTGGTCGAGTTTTGTTATGTTTTGAATAGAGAAATTATTGTTTCTAAGGAAGGTCAAGAGTAAATTGGAGGAAGTTAGGTCGGTTGGTAATGGTTTGAATCAGCATGATTGCGACAATGATCAGTTTCTTCGACGCGTTAACTTATACAGGTTGTTGGTGGTTGTATGTGCGGGCTTGACAACCACCATAATTTGATTGATTTGGGAGGTGTTTGATTATAACGACCTTTTATGTGTAAATGGATCCCGGAAGATCTATGACGGTTTAGATCACGACTCGAGGTTTGTATTTCCTACGGTTATGAGAATTCAGTTTCGTGTTGCAATGGTTGTTCTAAAATGAGTTGCGTGAAAGGGATTCTAGCCAATGAAGTGTTTATTCTACTAGTAGTTCATGGGTTATGATGGATTATTGTACTCTCTCGTAGTGGAACGATATGTGTAGTGAGCAGCATAGTATTACATCCCTCATTTTCGTACGATAAAGTTTCGTCGTAAGTTAATCGACGTAAGTTCGAGAATGAGATTATTGAGAGTTATAATTATTGTAATATTTAAAATAAGTGATAAGTAAATTCGTAAAGGGTAGAGGGCGAGCGAATCAAAGAAAATAAATTTCGTCGAAATTTGACATTTTGCGGTAAAATACGGTCTAAGCTATAATACCCCGTATTTATGGACTAGTGCCATACAAGGTACCACATAGCCATAATAGTAAGGTGTGCAAAGTGTATTAAAGTGAGTAGTATTTGAAGCAATTTGAGATAAATCCTAATTATGTGGATAATTTGGTAATTATTGGATAATGGGAGATTAACATATAAATTAAGGAATTAAGTGGATAAATTTGGATAAGACTAACCCCTTCCCCAACGTGGCAGAAAACTGTCGCGACCCAAGTTCTCCCTCCGTGAACATGTCTTGATGGCACCTAGTCCCTACGACTAGGTAAGCCTAACAATTGCAGAAAAAAAAAGAAACAAAATGCAGAAAAACTAATATAAACCGAAGATAACAAATAAAAAGTTTTTTAAGATGCCGCTTGGCATATACAACACAAGATCTCAAAACCGAACAACTCCCAAAACCAGGAATACCATGAATCACAAGCTATGAATATGACAAAAATTCTCTAACTCCGGAATATCTAAATCAGAAGAAAAGATAGAAAAACGATCACTATAAGAGATAATGGGAAGGGATACCTTGGTCTGCGGACGTGAAAGATATACCTCGAAGTCTCTAGAGAATCACCTCGCCTCCAGGGTAGTAGGGCTAAGTCAAAGTACCTGGATCTCCACATGAAAAATATGTGCAGGAAAGGGCATGAGTACACCACAACGGTACCCAGTAAGTGCCAAGCCTAACCTTGGTCAGGCAGTGACGAGGAAGGTCAGGGCCCTACCGGTCATATACAATAATATATAAGGAATGGAAGCAGTATTAAAGTAACACAGGGTAATAAGAGTAGCAACAACTACAATAGAGAAAATTAATCACAGAAGGAATAGAGCTTAACACATAGATAACAACCGGGGATCTCCCGGGATACCATCCTGTAGTCCCAAATATAAATATCCAGTGAATTTTCGGGTGTCATCCTGTAGTCCAACTCATAATGCTCAGGGGATTTCCTGGAATACCACATCCGTAGTCCCAAATGTAAATACTAAGTACTGGGGGAATCTATCGGGTGCAGTACCATAGTTCCAATGTAAAAGCGCATGGGGATCTCTCGGAATACTACATCCGCAGAACCAAATAAAATAGGCAAGGGGGATCTCCCGGGATATTGCTCGTAGTCCCAAAATAAACACACAGCAGCAACATGAAGAATATTCAATTCAATCAAATTTCTACCAAGGTAAAAGAGGTATTTCTAGTCTAGCATGCTGCACAGAATTCAAATAAGGCAGTTTGAGCAAGTAAAGCAATTGAATCAGTTAGACATGCTTTCCTAAGCTAACAATAGGCTTAAATTTCAAGTAGTGTAAACAGGGAAGAAAATACACAACAATAGTTACTTAATCAAAACTGGATTCTCAACAATTAGCACATGTACGCACTCGTTACCTTACGTACAAGGCATTTCATATATCAACAATACCAAATCGTAAGGGGAGTTCCACCACACAAGGTTAGGCAAGCCACTTACCTCGAACCGGCTCAATCAACTCAATACCACGTTCTTGCCACGAGTATCCAACTCTAAATGACTCAAATCTCTTGAAAGTAATTGCATAATGTAAATATAACTTCAAGTAACTAATTCAACTAATTAATCCAAAACTAATATGTGAAATTAGGAAAATCGCCAAAAAAGCCTCCCGGGCCCACATCTCGGAATCGAGTAAAATTTACAAATTCGGAATCCTCACACTCTCACGGGTTCATATCTACAAAAATTACTCCAATACGACATCAAAATCATGACCAAAACTTCCTAAGAACTTTTCCAATTTTTCTCCAATTTTTTACCCCAAATTCGAATTTAAAGGATGGATTTAGGCATAGGTTCGTGGAAATTAATCAAAACCGAGTAAGAATTACTTACCCAAAACACCCAGGTGAAAATCTATCCCAAAATCGCCAATCTCGAGCTCCCAAATCAATTTTCTAAGGTTTAAGACTAAACACTCATTTCTGGCCTTTTTTTATCAGTGAAACCGCATCTGCGGCTCTAGGACCGCACCTGCGGTCCCGCTTCTGCATAGACCAAGTCGCACCTATGACTTTTCATTAAAGCCCAGCTTCCACACCTGCGATCACTTTTACGCAGATGCGGTGCCGCTTCTGTGGTCCCTGCTAGTCTCCCCTTTTCCGCTTTTGGAATGCCAGTGACGCTTCTGTGGCTCCGCACCAGCGGTCCCAAACCACATGTGCGGTTATGACAGAAGATCAGCATCTGAAGCTGCTCCAAACAACTTCCAATTCTTCCGACAACCCTCCGAAATCATCACGAGGCCCCCGAGACCTCAACAAAAAATACGAACTAGTCCTATACCACTATTTAAACTTGTACCAACCTTAGGAACACTCAATACAATATCGAATCATCAAAACATCCTCGAATTCAAGCCTATGGATTCCATCACTTCAAATTTACGCTTTTGATCGAAAAGCCTATCAAAACACGTCTGAATTACCTAAAATTTTGTACACACATCCCAAATGACACAACAAACCTACTACAACTTCTAGAATTGCATTCCCACCCCAATATCAAAATCTCACGATTGAACCGAAAACTTCAAAAATTTGACTTTCGACATTTCAAGCCTAATTAAGCTACGGACATCCAAAACACAATCCGAACACGCCCCTAAGCCTGAAATCACCCAACGGAGCTAATGAAATTGATGGAATTCCATTCCAAGGCTGTCTTCACACTTGTCACTACGGTCCAAATTCTAAACCTTAAGCTCTCATTCAAGGACTAAGTGTCCCAAAACACTCTGAAACTCAAAACGAATCCTCCCAACAACTTACAATAGCAGAAACAAACACGGGGAATGCAATTAATAGGGAAATGGGGCATTAATTCTTAAATCGACCGGCCGGGTCGTTATATCCTCCCCCTCTTAAAACATTCATTCGTCCTTAAATGAGTATAGAGATATACCTGAAGTGGTGAGAAGATGAGGGCAATGACCGCCCATATCCTGCTCGGTCTCCCAAGACGCCTTCTCGACCGGCTGACCACACCACTGAATCTTCATTGATGCAATGTTCTTTGACCTCAGCTTTCGCACTTTCCTGACCAATATCTTTACTGGCTCCTCAACATAAGATAGATCCTTGTCCAACTGGACTGGACTGAAATCCAAAACGTGAGACGGATCACAGTGATGCCTCCGGAGCATCGAAATATAAAATATCGGATAAACCCCTGCCAAGCTGGGAGGTAAGGCAAGCTGATGACGTCCAAATCCACTACTAAAAAGTAAATGGATACGGTCACATGCAATATAATTTACTTAACTATGAGTCGAGGTCGAATCCTACACAGAACAATATGTAGGCGATTAAGAATGTAAGAAAATTATCACTTATTGCTCAATGCCAAACACTAAGAATTTGGTTTTTGAAAATGTTTTATATCTAAATGCGGAAATATAAACTAACCTAGAAAGCAAGTAAAATGATCAATGGCAACAAGTACGGTTGCATCGGGAATAACACTCAAGTAACGATCTAATGTATTTCATGATTTTACAAATATAAACGAGTTTATATTAATTAGCCACGGATAATAATTCTTAATTAGCTTCTTCCGAACATTAACAAGACTTTCTAATTGAATTATTCCTAAAACAATTAAGAGATTAAGTGCACCCGGAATGGCTACAAGTACTTCAATCCTATCCATAGGTAGAATCTATAAAATGAGGGTTAACACCTCAAGTTCTTGTTAATAAATCTTTTCCAATCCCAAATTATCTTTTTCAAAATTAATTTAGAGTTAATGGGTGAGTCCTAAGGTTAACTAATCCCTTTGGAAACATTAAAGAACAAGAATAATTAAAGTAACAATAACCCACTTCATAAAAAGATAAAAATCATTCAATATATAAGCACAACAAGGTATTTATCCACACTTTTAACATGAATATTTCCATAAACAAGATTCAAATGTTGAATAAAATACTACACACTTAGATATACAATACAAAGAAAGAAAATGAAGAAATAAACATAAAGGGGTAAGAAAATCTTAACCACAAGCTTGAAATCTTCAAAACCAAAGTGTGTTTGCAAAACCCCAGCTTCCAAAACTTGTTCTCTCTAGCCCCAAGAGCTGAAAATAAGCCAAAGATCTTCAAAATATCTGCTTGGTCGTGTATAAAAATGGTTTGGGGATTAAAAATATGAAATTCCAGAATTGCCCAGGCCTGAAGCTCAATCTTCGCATTTGCAAACAAAGGATCGCAATTCCCAACTTTGCTTATACTGCTTCCCTTCGCATTTACGAAGATTGACTGTTTGTGTTGACTTCGCATTTGCGAGATCTTCTTCGCATTTGCGAAGACTGAATAAATCAGCTATGCTTCGCAATTCCCAGCATTTTCTCACGATACCCAGGTCTGTTATCATTGTATTTCCCAAGCTCTTGTAACAATTGCGACCACTGAGGGCATTGGCCATAGTTTTCCTCTTTTTAGCTTCTTTTTGACTTGTTTTCACTTGGTTTCTTCACCATTACTTCTAAATCACATACAACCTGTAAAATAGAAGTAAATGACATTAAATACATGATATTATCACTCAAACATAGCAAAAATATAGATTTAAAGACAAGATAAGTTGGTACAATATCAACTTATCACACCCCCAAACTTAAACTATTGCTTGTCCTCAAGCAATGAAAGCGACAAACTCTCCTCCCAAGTAGTTAACTCAACAATGCATCCATATCATGCCAAGCCAAAAAGGCCTACTATAAGCATAAAAAGATGACTTCGATTGGTACCAACAATTACTCCAAAGCATATGAATTGATCAAGCACTTCACATGAACTTCATTATACTTCAAGTGCTCAAACACTAATACAAATCAAAGTAGCAATCAAGTCATGATACTAAATCTTCAAAATTTGCCTCTTTATCACAATGAAATTTCTTTGGTCATTCCTTCCAATTGAAAATGAGATTAAATTCATAACTCAAATCTCATCTGCCCTCACATTTAAGAGAGGATCCCACACTCATAAATATTAATTCAAAACAAAAGTGGGATATAAAATGGAAAGAATTAACTCTCTCTCAAAAAGATATTCAAATGCATACAAGTAGTACCATAGACTTGCTCTTTATGTATTCCTCCACTAAAGTAGACAACTTGGTTCAAAATTAATTAGGACTTTAAGGGTTGTAGTTTAGGCTTTTGGTTAAGGTAGGGCACAATTTTGGTTAGAGTGACTCAAAACTTCCCCAAGCACTACAAAGTTTACAATTAAAGTCCCATTTCCTTCAACAACATTTTTTATCATTTCTTCACTTTTTATTCCACACCTAGTCTTCCCTTTATTCACAACTTCTTATCATTTTATTCTATTTTTTTCTTTCCTTTTCACAACCAAGGAAGGTTTTAATTTTTTTCTCTACATTCCACCTTTTTAAACAACTTCCATATCACAATTTTTTCAATCTTCACCCCCAAACTTAGGCTTTTACCCGATGTTTACATTTTCAAAGTACTTAGGGAGGTAGGGTGTCAAAAGCTAGATCAATAAATGTAACGGCCTGGCCCAACACTGTGAAGTATTGTCCGCTCTTGGGCCTCAGCCCATCACGGTTTTGTCCCTTTGGGCTCACCCCAAAAGGCGCCTCACAGTATTGATTCCATTCCTTTACTTAAATAGCCCAGGACTCNTTAGTATAGTGAAGGAATGCCACTGTAGCTCACTTAGGCGAATCCCACATCGAAAAAGAGAGGGAGAGTCCTGGGCTATTTAAGTAAAGGAATGGAATCAATACTGTGAGGCGCCTTTTGGGGTGAGCCCAAAGGGACAAAACCGTGATGGGCTGAGGCCCAAGAGCGGACAATACTTCACAGTGTTGGGCCAGGTCGTTACAAGAAAGAACAAAGGAATAAAGTTTGTAATATGGTTGCCAAAGAACAAGGTTAAAGGCTCAAAATGGGTTGACTAGGGAAAATATTCAAGGGTAAGTTATTTATGGCACAATGGCGGTCCAAGAAAAGCCTAATATCATTTTTCAACCCAAGTTAGTCTATAATTTCGCCTCGAAGCACATTTCAGGCAAGTTCTAGACTACAAGTAATGCAAAACAACTCATAATAATTCTCACCACACATGGCACATGAACACTCAAGTGGAATACGAATCCAAAATCCAATTGAAATCTATGACTCAAAGAGGTTACATATAGCATAGGGAGCTATTTAGTGAATTAAAGAGCCAAAATTTGAGTCCAAAAGTCATGACATCTTTACTTCAATCATTTTTCTTTTTCAACAACCAAAAATTCATGTGCCGAGGTTTAAATCATGTTGGTACCAAGCAAGCCACAACTTGGTCAATGAGCACAAACTCCAACCCAAACCATTTATTCTTCCTAAAATTAACATAGCTATATTTAAACTACAAGACTAATTTCCTTAAGAAAGTTTTCTATAAGTCGACAAAAACTTTCTACAATTACCCGGTTCAAGAAGAAAATTGGCATCCTTGGAAAAAGAACCGTGGTATAAAGAAAACCAAGGATATCGCCACTAATAAAACATACTATATAAAAAAAATTAAGAAGTTAACTCAAAAATTAAGAAGCTAATAAACATACTAATATAACACATCACATGAACATATACTAACAACAAAATGAAAACAATCACAGTACCAATCTGCCATATATACACAATTATACTAAAACAATAGTTATACAAGAAGCCATCCCCAACTAAAGATGTTGCAATGCCCCCAATGCAACAAAACATGATAGAGTAAAAATGGTGGAAAGTGTTCCCTGAATACTGCATCAAGTGCTCTCCTCGCTGTCTGAGTCAAAATCCTCCTTCTCTCCTTCTTCCTCGGACCAATGAACAGGAAAATCATCATCATCTATTGGCTTGGTTGATGGCATTGGGTTTTGAGACTTTAGGACTTATCATAACCCCTTCACACCCTTCCACATGCAAGTGAATAATTAGTCTCTTTTCTTTTCCCTTTTCTTTATCTGGATGTGTGCCTTTTCTAGATTGCCATGGGAACTGCTCTACTCACCATGCTTCTTGGCCAGATCAGTGTATGCCTTCTCCAGTGCCTTGAGGTGATCCCTCTGCTTCCTCAAATCCTCAATTTATTTTTGGAACTCTTTCTTTGAAATATAAGCAGGTCCCTCAGATGTCTCCCTAGGTCCCTGTGCAAGGCCCACTACCAACTCATGAATCACTCACATCTCCTCACTCGGATCAACCTGAGAAGAAGAACCCATCTTTCTCTTTTTGTTCTTCACTGCGCCGCCCTCTCCTCTCTTTTTCAACGGATGCAGAGCTTCCCCGGCTCTATTAATTGTCCCCTGGAGCCTCTTCCACCCCAGTAAGCTGGCACAACTCAGTGATAAGAGATGGGAATATCAATGAAGGATAAGTGATAAGCGATGGGAACATCAATGAAGGACTGGTCTGCATCCGATACTCTCTCAGTTCATTGATAAAGATTTCACCAACATTCAGCTGAATACCGTCAAGGATGCAGGCTATCATCTAAGCTCTTATAACTAGGATTCTCTATATGTATGACACGGGGGAGATACGACTGCATATGATGGCCAACCATATCTTTGCTTCGGAAGTGAACTATTTTGATGTGATCCCTCTCTTCTCAGCTGCCCATGGAACATCTGCACCCAGGCATCATTTGGACACTAACCACTTTCTTGAAGCACAGTATTTTTCCCTAAATAGGGCCATGTCGTGGTTTGGCAAATGATAGAAGTGATTCACAGTTTCAGCCCCAAAGTGCACCATTTTGCCTCAAATTCTCATCTTGGGCTTTTTTAGCCGGACAGCTGGGAGATTGGCATAGAACTCCCTCACCCATTTCTCATTTGCTCGGCAAGGTTAAGGGGCAAAATAGTTCCATCCCATGGCCATTAGCCTTTGATAGAACTCGGGAAGACGTTCCTGGACATCATCCATCAGTATACCGCTTTCTAGGAGCAACTTCTTCGAGATCAGGTTTTCAAAGTACCGTTCTTGACACTCCAATGAAAAAAACCGATCTTGGTAAAAGTTATGTTGAACTTCCAAGGAGTTGTCACTTGCAGATTCTTCAGAGTTCAAGCTCATTTTCCAATTATAGTACCTATGGCACGACCCAATTCCCAAACCCGGTCGTGATGGCGCCTCTCGTGAAGACAAGGCCAGCCAACAGAACAACAATGCCCCTTTTTAATAGTTAATACACATAAATGAATGAATAGTACGACTTAATGGCATTAATAACTGATATTTACCACCCAACACAGCCCGACCAGAGTGTCACAAGTCACGAGCATCTAAAGAAGACTGAACACAACTACTGTGCCAATAATAATATACAGAATAAAATCTGGAATCAAAGATGAGGTACGGTGCCACGAACGCTAGCGATCACCTTGCCCACTACAGTAGTAATACATTCAATCAGTTATTAAACCGCTTTCGGGTGAACAATACCTGCAACTGCACGCGAGATGCAGGGAGTAAAGTGAGTACTCCATCTCAATGAGTAATAAGAGTAAATAATAACTGAGCGGCAAGAAAACACGTAAGAGCACTCCATCATGCTATATAGGACAATACAACCCTTTGAGAAAGACAGTAAAACTGGGAAAATCCTTTAGAAAATATCTGGCTCAGTTAAAAACCTCTTTAAAAATATCCTTTTCCGATAATTAAGCAAATGAATGCAAAACAGAAAGTACGAATTGCCCTTTGGGCACAACACTCCACCAACAAATAACACTAGGGTATCTGGTCAACAGTGCAAGAAGTAGCATGGATGCCAATGATATGAGAGTGCGGAATGTCATGACACGTAGTACCAACAGGGACCAATGCATGAATGCAATGCAATGCACATGACAGCTGCGACGTACAACCCGATCCGTTTGGGTACCCACGCTCACTGTGGGGGTTCAGACTCTGGAGGGGCTCCTACAGCCCAAGCACAATATCAATATCACACCGCTGCGGTGTGCAACCCGATCCATCCTCAGTCTAGAATGTGCATGTGAGCCACTAGGGCGATGCCAAGTAACAGTTCTCAGCTCCAAGCGTTAGAAATGTAGTTTAAGTTTTAAAACCTTAGAAGTATGACTAGACATTTCAAAACAGTGTTTAACTCAAGACTGAAATCATTTAACATGCCAAGTATTATGGAAACAATGATAATAATCCCTAAAGGATTAAAAATAATCGGCATGAAGCCCAAAACATGGCAATCATCCCAAATCATGATGATAACAAATAGGTTTAGTCAAATACATAGTAATTTCATCAATCGGGACAGACCAGGTCACAATCCCCAATGGTGCTCTACCCCATGCTCGCTATTCGGCATGAAAGTCACCTTAATACAACACTATGATGTGCAAACCCGGGGTTTCAAACCATCAGGATATCATTTACAAGTATTACTCACCTCGAACCGGCAAAAACTCAAGCTCGCGATGCCTTTGCCGCTCAATTTGACCTCCTCGCGCGTCGAATCTAATGAAGAGCATAGCGAATACATCATACTATGCCAAGGGAACAATACCCAATCGAAAACAATCAAAATATAGCAAAAATCTCGAAACTAGCAAAACCTGATCCCCGAGCCCGCTTCTAAAAAAATTACAAAACCTCACATTACCGGATTCCTCGTCTCGCCACGAGTCCATACATACCAAGAACTCAAAAATCCGAGCTCAAATGACCTATCAAATCCCAATTTGAAATACAAAAAACCCAAGCCCTAGCTTTACCCCTTTTTAATGAATTTCAACCAATTTCCATGTTAAATCTATCATAATGTCGTGTATTTAAGCCAAGGAACTTACCTCTAATCATTCCTCCTTGAATCCCTCTTCAAAATCGCCTCAAAGCTCTCTAAAAAATATTGGAAAATACATAACCCTCGCGAATGAAAAGTTTCAATAAAACCCTTTATGATCAGCCCGGATTTCGTTTCTGCAGAGAAAATATCGCTTCTGCGACCTCCGCATCTGCGGTCCACGTCCACTTCTGCGGATCTTCACTTAAGGGCCCCTATCGCTTTTGCATTCCACATTTCGCATCAGTGGGACCGCATATGCGGTCCGCCTTCTACTTCTGCGGAATATCAAGAGAATGCCAAAACCGCTCCTGCGATATATCTTCCGCTTATGCGGACCCGCTTATGCGGATAACTTTCCCCTTCGGCGGAAATTGTTACATCTCAATATTTTCGCACCTGCGATACCTGGCTCCACTTCCGCGTAACCGCATCTACAGTTTCCTTTCCGCAGATGCGGAAACAACTGCTGCAACCAAAAACCTGCAATTCCAACTTCAAATTTCCTTCCGATAGCCACCCGAAATCACCTAGAGGCCCCCGGTACCTCAACCAAAAGCACCAACACCTCCTAAAACATTAGTCAAACTTGTTCTAATCCTCAAAACACATCAAACAACACTTAAATCATCAATTCACATTGGATTCAAGCCTAAGTTTCTTCAAAACTTCTGAAATGCACTTTCGATCAAAACCCAACCAAACGACGTCTGAATAACCTGAAAATTTGCACACATATCCAAAATAACCTAACGAAGCTACAACAACTCTCAGAATTCCATTCTGACTCTTAGATCAAATTCTCACCCATCAACCGGAATTCGCCAAAATACTAACTTCGCCAATTCAAGCCTAATTCTACACCAGACCTCCAAAATCAATTCCGATCGAACTCCTAAGTCACAAATCACCTCCCGAAGCTAACCAAATCACCGGAAACCACATCCGAGCCCTCTGACTCATATGTCAAACTCTGGTTGACTTTTCCAACTTAAGCCTTGCTTAAAGAGTCTAAGTGTCTCATTTCTTATCAAAACCAATCCAAATCAACTCTCACACACCACATACCGCTAACGAAACATGAAGAAGCATGAAAAGGGGAAAACAGAGCAATAACAAATGAGACGACGGGTCGGGTCATCACATCCTCCCCAACTTAAACAATCGCTCGTCCTCAAGCATACCTAGAGTTGTACTAGAAGCCAACCAATAGCTGAATGACATTACCAAGCATATACCCGGGGCGATCCCACGTCACTCTATCTTACATAGGTCCGATAATACAACACAACTGAAATTTCACAGTCCATCTAGACCATAAACCGTAGAACCACCTTGCACCTTCCGAAATCATACACAAGATCAAAACCACACGTCTATATTCGGAATAAACCCGAACCAGCTATAATAATCGTTACCTGCAACCTCAGGTGAAGCCATATGATATGCCACATAATCCAAACAGTCAAAACGATAGACTATATTCATGGTAGTTGCCCACAATACTCAAATACTGATAGAAAACCTCTTATTAGCTAAAGTCTTATTCCCAACACTTCCATATACTGCTAGCGATAAATAAAACACGCGATAAATCGTAACCATCCCTCAGATTACCCATACATGAAGCGACTTCCTTGTTGACTAATTCCATAGCAGATTTTTGCGCCAAACCTCGATATTATCCTTCTAACTAGCTGTAAACAAATCTGTTCGTATTCATTAATGACTGCAGTGACCACCTCGAATCCAAAACACCACTCTGGTGGTATGACACCTCAATACAAGCCTAAGCCACAACTTGCATAATACACGCACTAATAAGAAACGGTCTGAACATACTCAAATCATGACAAATGACTCAAACGAAAGAGCTGTATCTCAAGCTCATCAGTACTATCACAACACACGGATGAGACCCCATCTCACATCATAGAAATAGAACACCTGAAACTACCCCAAAAGGTCATAACTCCACGTAGCCTCGCTACAATGTGCGATCCTATCCAAACATTGTTACACACAAAGCACCTCAAGTCGCTATGCTAAAAATCAACCGCCACGCACAATTTTTGATGTCTGGAACAAAAGCAATTCTTTACACCCACGGTGGAACAAATAACATATGACACGCAACTTGATAGATCATAACCAATACTCCATTTACCGAGCAACACTCAATTACTCTTCCCGCTTGACTTTCTCTATGAATACTCAATAGAACCGCACCATATGTGCCCACATCCAACTAATCATAACGTCTCACAGCACAAAAAAAAGCAACTCGTAGGTCTCCCCAGATCACTAACAAGTTCAAGAATGATCAAATCAACCTATCCCTCAACAATACAACTCGGGGCTAACTAAGAAAATTCAAGCTAAACACGTATCTAATCAGCTTACCAATGAACTCATTACCAAGAACCCTGAAGCTACTCCTTCCCCTACTTTAACTCCAGCTGGAGCCGTACGATACGGTGCCCGGCACCAAATAAATACTGAAATTCACAGTCTCGCCCGGAGACATGTTCGGCTACAAGGAATGCATCCGAAAAGAGTCCCTCAATATTGGAACTGAATTAATTGTAGTAACATCTACACTGATATCCGCCACCAAGGCCCAATTAAGGAAGGCGATCCTTCCAAACCGTCCGCTGGTCTTTAGAATACAACCACTCTGCTAGAACATAATCTGACGCACTCCGCCACGCTACCTGTGGAATTTTCCAAGATAACCCATAGTACAATAGTGTAGAATAACCCAACACTGAGACAATCAGTCTACACCCCAATGCCGTATCCACAATCTAATATACCAAGCAAGGATAGATCCACTCGGGTCTCCAAATCCCAATAGCCGCTAAACGATGCCGATACACATAATCCATAACCACCACATAGTATGTACCTGAGAACTCCCAGTATCCGACTCCATATAGCACACGAATCACTGTACCTGATCCCAAATTCCACCGTATGAATACATATTACATCTTGAGTACCCAATCATTCCATGAAAGATATTCTAAAATTCTCTGTGCCATCAAACACACTCAAATATCAGCAGTCGATCCAACAAGAAAATGTCGCAACACTACCGAAGTGCCATCAACTTAATCACGTTGCCCTTTTTCTTTAGCACATACCCTCATAAATCACTATGATTGGCAATACCATTTTCCTTAGTCATATGAGGATCATTCACCCTAATCATCTGAAGATCGATTCTTTAATCACTTACAACTGCTCGTGCTGCTTACGAATTTAATGACTTTCCGTAATGAACTGAACCATAACCTTACACACACTAATCCCAATCCTCCACAACATATCGCCTATACCATAACACACCAGTTTAACATGAGAACTCCATCTCCCTTCCTAACCACTAATATCTACGTACTCTACTAGTCAAGAACTCTCCACCAATCCCATCCATAAGAGAAATCATTACTCATTCCATGCCTCGCATGCCCATAGATAGTATATACGTGTCCAAATCACGGTAAAACCCAACAAGAACATCTCTGCCAACTCCATTTGTACAGGCTAAACTGTCAGGACTGAATCCTTCTAACTAGGCCAAGCTAAACAAGCTGTCAGAACTCAAGAGCTTTGTTGCAAAATACCTGTACGAACTCATTGCCTCGAACACACATAAGAATTAATCATATCTTTACCATTCCTGTTCGGTCTACCATCAAGCTATTACGTCTATCTAATTTCCCTTCTGATTCATCATCAACTTGATATCTCAACCTCGCTATAGTATCACAATGCCTTATTCCAGGCTTACCACACGAGACTCGAACCTAGGAACACACTGCCTAAGACCCATAGGCCACTGAATACTCTCTCAACTGATCCCAGAAATACCACATTCCAGAATACCTTACGCCGAAGAGCTTTCTGCGACTCTGAATTCGTTACCATTACTTTACAGATACCGATACATAGGATCCCATAAGTAACATAAAAATACCACAAGTCTTGAGCAACCTGGTTATCTCATGTAAATCTTGAACACATTAAAACCATTCTCGAGAGTCATTCACTCTTATTCAAACTGCAAATTACCTAACTTAACGAACAGAACCACTCGTGCCTTATTAGCGCTCTGACACTGCAGGATAGGATCTCATTCCAATACCAACAAACATCTTCCTTCTCCATACACTGAGCATTCTTTATCAACAACAGCTCAAGACATCCTATTATTTCCTCACATCTACGAAGCACCATATAACCTTTATCAAAATTTTCACTTGTGCCATCCTCGGCTCAACTTCTGCAACCAGAACTGATCCGCCAGCATACCTCAAAAAGGAACCATCATAGCACATAATCGTGCGATCAGCTAATCAACAAAAACCTCCCCAACTTGGTTCGAAGCCCTCTATCAGGACACATTCAATAACCCATAATTCTTTTACTCTAATGATGCCACAATATTATATGAGATTAAACTCAAATCATCTAGTAGTTTATGAAAACACAAACCTCTACAAACCTCGCATTTATCCCCACATCAACTGAGTCCACTCTCTTAAGCGACCCAAATTTTCAAATTACAACACGTACCTTTCAACTACACATGGGATCTTCTAACAGACACATAAGGATCATACCACTCAAGAACACTCCACAGGAGATAACCCACCTGCTTCGCCTCAATTTAATATTTCAGTACACCTTCCCCCTCATATACGTTACACACTCATTTAGTCTTCCTGGGTCTGAACTCATACCGCCACATGAAAAGCACTACCCTCCCTAACTAGGAGACACGATAATATTCTTCACGCGCCCATATTCGAGCTGAACATCAAATCACAATAGAAATCGAATCACTTAACAGTTCATCTGTTATCTAGCAGACTTATTCGTCACTAACAAGTCATATAGATACATCTCGCAGTACTAACATACTCATCACATGAATACCAAACTGACATTCCGGCTAATAGGGACAATACCAAACATATAAGTTCAAAACATTTGCTCACACAATCAGCACCTCGGTGCTCAAGCCATAGACAAAGATCCGGCCTCAAGTCCTCCAGACTGGCCCAACATAAGCACGAAGATCACATCTCGCCCCTTAATCGAGGAATCACAAGCCATCAAGGCACATACAATACTGAGCGCTCATATGCTCATACATACGTGTGAAAGGAATTTCAAGAGTTATATCTCAAGCTGAATCAAGTACGCACGATAAGAATTCCAAGAAAGTGAAGTTTTCCTAAAGGTTCTGTAGCCTCTAGAGGATAAATACAGACGTCTCCGTATCGATCCGCGAGACTCTACTAAAGCTGCTCATGACTCGTGAGACCTAGTAACCTAGGATCTGATACCAACTTGTCATGACCCGATCATGATGGTGCCTCTCATGAAGACAAGGCCAGCCAACAGAATAATAATGCCCTTTGTTAACAGTTAATAAACATAAACGAATGAATAATACGACTTAATGGCATTAATAACTGATATTTACCACCCAACACAGCCCGACCGGGGTGTCACAAGTCACGAGCATCTAAAGAAGAAAGAACATAACTTCTATGTCAATAATAATATATAGAATAAAATATGGAATCAAAAGATGAGGTACGGTGCCGCGAACGCTGGCGGTCACCTTGCCCACTACAGTAGTAATACCTTCAATCAGCTATTAACTCGCTTCAGGGTGAAAATGCCTGCAACTGCATGCGAGGTGTAGAGAGAAAAATGAGTACTCCAACTCAACGAGTAATAACAGTAAATAATAATTAAGCGGAAAGAAAACACGTAAGAGCACTCCATCATGCTATATAGGACAGTACAACCCTTTGAGAAAGACAGTAAAATCGGGAAAATCCTTTAGAAAATATCTGCCTCAGTTAAAAACCTCTTTAAAAATATCCTTTTCCGACAATTAAGCAAATGAATGCAAAACAGATAGTGCGAGTCTGCACACAAGTCAGCCCTTCGGGCACATCACTCCACCAACAAATAACACTAGGGTATTTGGTCAACAGTGAAAGAAGTAGCATGGATGCCAATGATATGAGAGTGCGGAATGTCATGACACGTAGTACCAATAGGGACCAATGCATGAATGCAATGCAATGCACATGATCGCTGCGGCATACAACTCGATCTGTTTGGGTACTCGCGCTCACTGTGGGGGTTCAGACTCCGGAGGGGCTCCTACAGCCCAAGCGCAATATCAACATCACACCGCTGCGGCGTATAACCCAATCCATCCTCAGTCCTAAATATGCATGTGAGCCACTAGGGCGATGTCAAGTAACAGTTCTCAGCTCCAAACGTTAGAAATGTAGTTTAAGTTTTAAAACCTTAGAAGTATGACTAGACATTTCAAAACAGCATTTAACTCAGGACTGAAATCATTTAACATTCCAAGTATCATGGAAACAGTGATAATAATCCCTAAAGGATTCATATAATTAGCACGAAGCCCAAATCATGGTAATAAGCCGAAATCATGATGATAACAAGTAGTTTCAGTAAAATACGTAATAATTTCATCAATCGGAACGGACCAAGTCACAATCCCCAATGGTGCTCTACCCCATGCTCGCTATCCGGCGTGTAAGTCACCTCAATACAGCACTATGATGTGCAAACCCGGGGTTTCAAACCATCAGGATATCATTTACAAGTATTACTCACCTCGAACCGTCAAAAACTCAAGATCGCGATGCCTTTGCCCCTTATTTCGGCCTCCTCGCGCATCGAATCTAACCAAAATCAGAGCGAATACATCATACTATGCCAAGGGAACAATACCCAATCAAAAACAATCAAAAACAATCAAAATATAGGAAAAATATCGAAACTAACAAAACCCGAGCCCCGGGCCTGCTTCTTGAAAAATTACAAAACCTCATATTACCGGATTCCTCGTCTCGTCACGAGTCCATACATATCAAGAACTCCCAAATCCGAGCTCAAATGACCTATCAAATCCCAATTTGAAATATCAAAAACACAAGCCCTAGCTTTACCCCTTTTTAATGAATTTCAACCAATTTCCATGTTAGATCTATCATAATCTCGTGTATTTAGGCCAAGGAACTTACCTCTAATCATTCCTCCTTGAATCGCTCTTCAAAATTGCCTCAAAGATCTCAAAGCTCACTCAAAAATGGTGGAAAATACATAACCCTCGCGGATGAAATGTTTCAATAAAACCCTTTATGACCAGCCCAGATTTCGCTTCTGCGACCTCCGCATCTGCGGTCAACGTCCGCTTCTGCGGACCTTCACTTAAGGGCCCCTATCGCTTCTGCGTTCCACGTTTTGCATCAGTGGGACCGCCTATGCGGCCCGCCTTCAGCTTCTGCGGAATATCATGAGAATGCCAAAATCGCTCATGCAGTATATCTTTCTCTTATGCGGACCCGCTAATGCGGATAACTTTCCGCTTCTGCAGAAATTGCTCAACCTCAACCTTTTTGCACCTGCGATACCTGGCTCCACTTCCGCATAACCGTATCTGCGGTTTCCTTTCCGCAGATGCGGAAACACCTGCTGCAACCAAAAACCTACAATTCCAACTTCAAATTTCCTTCCGATAGCCACCCGAAATAACCCCGAGGCCCCCGGGACCTCAACCAAAAGAACCAACACCTCCTAAAACATTATTCAAACCTATTCCAATCCTCAAAACACATCAAACAACACTAAAATCATCAATTCACATCGGATTCAAGCCTAAGTTTCTTCAAAATTCCCGAAATGCACTTTCGATCAAACCCGACCAAACGACGTCCGAATGACCTGAAAATTTGCACACAATTCCAAAATCACCGAACGAAGCTACAGAAACTCTCAAAATTCCATTATGACCCTTGGATCAAATTCTCTCCTATCAACCAGAATTCGCCAAAATACTAACTTTGCCAATTCAAACCTAATTCTACACCGGACCTCCAAAATCAATTCCGATCGCACTCCTAAGTCACAAATCACCTCTCGAAGCTAACCAAGTCACCGAAAACCACATCCGAGCCCTCTGACTCATAAGTCAAACTCTGGTTGACTTTTCCAACTTAATCCTTCTTTAAAAGAGTCTAAGTGTCTCATTTCTTATCAAAACCAGTCCAAATCAACTCTAACACACCACATACCGCTAACGAAACATGAAGAAGCATGAAAAGGGGGAAATAGAGCAATAACATATGAGACAACGGGTCGGGTCGTCACAACCTGTCAACAAATGATAAGAGTGAAAATATGTATGGCTATGAAGAATAGTGCAAAATGACTTAAATATTTTGAAGGAATGATTGGACAGTTGAAACTCAAACTTAGAAAAAAATTGAGGATTTTCATATTTTCACATGTTAGCTCTCAGATATCGCAATACCCAAAGAATCTTCGCAATTGCGAAGATATCAGAAGAACCCAATTATGGGAATTGCGAAGATATCTTCGCAATTGCGAAGGACTCAGGCATGGCCAGGTTTGGGAATTGCGAACAAATCTTGGGAAATGCGAAGGTCTTAAGAAAGGAAAATTTTGCAATTGCGATGGAGTCTTCGCAAATGCAAAGTCGCAAGTGCGAAGAGGTCATCGCAATTGCGATCCTTCGTCCCCAGTCAAGCTTTTCTACAGCCAATATTACCAAGCCCTAAACGTTTTGCAATCCAAGTCATTTTTTATGAACCCAATCATCATTCAAACACAAATCATGCATTAAACTTCATAGACTACCATGAATCAAAAAATGTTGATGTTTTGGCCAAGAATTTCATTCGGTCATTTCATCGATCACATAAAAAGCATAAAAATTTCACCTATCTATTTGACAAGTTTTGGGTACTCAGACTTCCCCAAGTTTTTAGCAATGAACATAATAACACACTCTCAACCAGCCTCACCCAGAAATAGACATAAGTTTTGAACCATTTTGGCAGAGATGATACCCATTTGAACACTAGGGTTTCAGAAAATTAAGAAGAATAAAGGAGAATGTGAAGATGAAGAAGAAAAAGAAAGAGTGATTAAGCTTTCATACCTGTATCCTTGCAATTAGGAGTGAGAGTTGATGGAGTTTACAATGGTGAGAGTGAGGGAGACAAGAGTTTGAGAGCCGTAGGCGTTTTTGTTCAATTTTTTTTCTGTAAAATGAGCGAAAGTCTGATACTACCTCTCAGAAGTCGCAATTACGATAGTGCCTTCGCAATTGCGAAGGTCAACGAAAA
The DNA here is from genome assembly GCA_026770625.1 of Nicotiana glauca. Lineage (NCBI taxonomy): Eukaryota > Viridiplantae > Streptophyta > Magnoliopsida > Solanales > Solanaceae > Nicotiana > Nicotiana glauca. Next base: position 74,354 of record MU722720.1, read on the forward strand.
CTACTTCTGTCGCAATTGCGATAAAATGCTGGGATTTGCAATGGGAAAGTTTCACAAATGCTAACTATCTTTCGCAAATGCAAAACCTGCCCTTGCATTTTTCAACAACTACTGGTTTTGGCTCTCCGGGTCTCTCCAACCTGCTTAAATCAACTCCAAAAAATCTAAAACTTGGCAGATTAGTCACAAATAATATTCTAAGCTATTCTAAAAAAGCAAATTTTAAAAATGACTAAAAGTTTTGAAAACGATGGGTTGCCTCCCAACAAGCACCGCATTTAACGTCGTGGCATGACGCAAATCTACTTTACCACTTTTCTCGCCACTCTGACGATATGAACTGGGCAACTAGCTTAGAATCAAGCTTGTGACCACGAGAGATGGGGGGTGGTATGTTGATGATCGAGCCAAGCTTTAAATTCTTCATTTTGCACTTCTTGGCTTTAATGTGAGAAATGTCATTTTGCCTCCTTGTTCCTCAAATTGTAAGATGAATGGTTGTTGCCTTTCCTCCTTGCAATACCTCATTGAGTCGTATAGATAAATTCCAATATCACCACACAAGTCCTATGTTTAAAAATGCTTGGAATGTGACTTCAAACCTCCAACTTGCAATTTTTCCCGGATATTGACATCCTCTTTTTCCCCCGGATTAGAGTCAATCTCAACCACATTTTCATTTACACCGGTTGACTTTAATTCTATATTTTTCTCCGCATCATTAACAATCATGGGAGATGTTCAAATCTTGATTCCTCGAAGTAAAGCTCACTTTTTTCTTCGAAATTGGACTCTTCTTGACTTCCTTCCACACTCTCAAGTTGGTGGGCATAATGAGTCTCAACCATTATTTTCATTTGCTCTTCCAAAGTGTGGATATGCTCATCATTGTGAGCCATGCCTTGTTTCAAGTCCTCGAGTACAAAGTTGTTCTTCTCCTCATTTTCAAGAATGGTCTCCAATATGAGCATCGTCTTCTTATCTTGAGCATTTGAGAGCTCTTCTTGGTTATGATCAAGTGCCAAGGAAGGATTTTCGGCTTCCACATCTAAGAAAAATTCTTGGCTCTCATTAACTTCCGAGGCTTTTTGAACCTCTAAAGCTTCAAAAATTTCTCCCATTTGTGAGTATAACCTTACAAGTGCCAAGTTATTTTGGATACTATTTTCCAAAAGCTCCTCCAAGGTACTTTGTTCTTTGTTTCCCCCTTCAATTAGGCACTCCAACATGAGCTTGAACTCTTCATTTCGGCTATAATCAACTTATTCCACTTCCATAGCCCTATAATTTTCATCACAAAAAGTAGAATCATCATAGCGGGGGCTTGGGGAAGGGAAGGAAAAATAAGCACAATCATCCCAATGACCATTTTGAAAACCACACTTATCACAAATGCTCCACTCATGTGTTTGAAATTGTGCACACAATCCACCCCCAAGAGAATTTAAATAAGTTTGCCACGAGTGTGGTCCTCCACAATAAGGACAAGGGTCATCAAAGTATGAACAACTACCATTTGATCAATTTTCATTATATGATGCCATTTTTAAAAAAATAAGAAAAATAGACCAAAATAAGAGAAATAATTATACAAATATTCACAAGTTTGGACCAAAGCACTTACACTTATTTCTCAAACAACCTAAATTACGCAAAATATTTCCCTGGCAATGGCGCCAATATTGATGACATCCAAATTCACTAGTAAAAAGTTAATGAACACGGTCGCATGCAATATAATTTACCCAACTATGAGTCGGGGTCGAATCCCACAGAGAACAATATGTAGGCGATTAGGAATGTAAGAAAATTATGACTTATCGTGCAATGCCAAACACTAAGAATTTGGTTTTTGAAAATATTTTATATCTAAATGTGGAAATGTAAACTAATCTAGAAAGCAATAAAAATGATCAATAGCTACAAGTATGGTTGCATCGGGAATTACACTCAAGTAACGATCCAATGTATTTCATGATTTTACAAATATGAGCGAGTTTATGTTAATTAGCCACGGATAATAATTCTTAATTAGCTTCTTCCGAAGACTAACAAGACTTCCTAATTGAATTATCCCTAAAACAATTAGAAGATTAAGCACACCCGGAATGGCTACAAGTAGTTCAATCCTATCCCTAGGTAGAATCTATAAAATGAGGGTTAACGCCTCAAGTTCTTGTTAATTAATCTTTTCCAACACCAAATTATCTTTTCCAAAATTAATTCGGAGTTAATGGGCGAGTCCCAGGGTTAGCTAATCCGTTTGGAAACAGTAAAGAACAATAATAATTAAAGTAATAATAACTCACTTCATAAAAGGATAAAAATTATTTAATATATAAGCACAACAAGGTATTTAATCCACACTTTAAACATGAATATTTTCATAAACAAGATTCAAGTGTTGAATAAAATACTACACTCTTAGATATACAATACGAAGCAAGGAAATGAAGAAATAAACATAAATGGGGTAAGAAAATCTTAACCACAAGCTTGAAATCTTCAAAACTAAAGCGTGTTTGCAAAACCCTAGCTTCCAAAACTTGTTTTCTCTAGCCCTAAGAACTAAAAATAAGCCAAAGATCTTCAAAATATCTGCTTGGTCATGTATAAAAATGGTTTGGGGATTAAAAATGTAAAATTCCAGAATTGCCCAGGCTTGAAGCTCGATCTTTGCATTTGCGAACAAAGGTTCGCGATTCAACTATGCCTATACTGCTTCCCTTCGCATTTGCGATGATTTATTTGCATCTGCGAAGATTGACTGTTTGAGTTGACTTCGCATTTGCGAAGTCTTCTTACGTTTGCGAAGACTTCATAAATGCTTCGCAATTCCCCGCATTTTCTTGCAATACCCAGGTTTGTTTTCTTAGCATTTCCCAAGCTCTTGTCGCAATTGCGACCGCTTAGGGCATTGCCCAGATTTTTCCTCTTTTTAGCTTCTTTTTGACTTGTTTTCACTTGGTTTCTTCACCATTACTTCTAAATCACATACAACCTGTAAAATAGAAGTAAATGACATTAAATACATGATTTTATCACTCGAACATAGCAAAAATATAGGTTTAAAGACAAGATAAGTTGGTAAAATACCAACTTCTCACAACCTCATAAGCAACCTCCCCAACAAACTGCAATATCTCAAAAGGCCCAATAAACCTCATATTCAATTTCCCTTTCTTCCCAAATCTCATGATGCCCTTCATAGTCGAAACCCGTAGCAAGACCCGCTCTCCAACCATATAGGAAACATCACGAACCTTCCGATTTGGATAACTCTTTTGTCGGGACTGGGCTATACGGAGTCTATACTGAATCACCTTAACTTTCTCCAAAGAATCCTCTGCCAAGTCTGTGCCCAATAATCTAGCCTCGCCCGGTTCGAACCAACCCACTAGGGATGTACACCGCCTACCATACAAGGCCTCATACAGTGCCATCTGAATGCTGGAATGATAGCTATTGTTGTAAGCAAACTCACCCAGTGACAAGAACTGATCCCAAGAACCTCCAAAATCCATCACACACGTACGAAGCATATCCTAAAGAATCAGAATAGTGCGCTCAGACTGTCCGTCCGACTGGGGGTGAAATGTTGTGCTCAACACTACCCGAGTACCCAACTCATGTTATACGGTCCTCCAGAATTGTGATGTGAACTGGCTATTGAAAATAATGAAAACTGGAATACCGTGCAGACGGACAATCTCCCGGATATAGATCTCCGCTAACCGCTCCGAAGAATAAGTGGTACACATAGGAATGAAATGTGCGGACTTGGTCAGCCGATCCACAATTACCTAAATGGCATCGAACTTCCTCAAAGTCTGTGGGAGCCCAACTACTAAGTCCATGGAGATCCGCTCCTACCTCCACTCCGGAATCTCTATCTGCTGAAGCAATCCACCCAGCTTCTGGTACTCATACTTTACCTGTTGACAATTAAGGCACCGAGCTACAAACCCAACTATATCCTTCTTCATCCGCCTCCACCAATAGTGTTGTCTCAAATCTTGATACATCTTCGCGGCACTTGGATGGATAGAATATTGCGAATTATGGGCCTTTTCTTGAATCAAGTCCCAAAGCCCATCAACATTAGGTACACAAACCCGATCATGCATCCTCAATACCTCATCATCACAAATGGTCACATTTCTGGCATTATCTCGAAGCACCTTATCCTTGAGGACAAGCAAATGAGGGTCATCAAACTGACGCTCCCAAATACGATCAAACAAGGAAGACCTAGAAACCACCCAAGAAAGGACTTGATTGGGCCCCGAAAGATTTAATCTCACAAACTGGCTGGCTAGGGACTGAACATTCTTCACCATGGGCCTCTCCACTACTGGTAAATAAGCCAAACTCCCCAAGCTCTCCTTCCGGTGACTCAAGGCATCGGCCACTACATTGGCCTTGCCCCGGTGATAGAAAATAGTGAAATCATAGTCCTTCAACAGCTCTAACCACCTCTTCTGGCGCAAATTATGGTCCTTTTGCTTGAATTAATGCTGCAAACTCCAGTGATTAGTATAAATCTCACAAGGCACGTCGTACGAATATGACGATAGATCTTCAAGGCATGAACAATAGCAACTAACTCGAGGTCATGGATAGGATAATTATTCTTATGCACTTTCAACTATCTGGACGCATAGGCAATCACCTAACTGTTGTGCATTAATACAACTCTAAGGCTAATCCTCGAGGCATCATAATAGACAGTATAAGACCTCAAATTAGTAGGGAATATCAAAATTGAAGTTGTGGTCAAGGCTGTCTTGAGCTTCTGAAAGCTCTCCTTACACTCTTTCGTCCACTGGAATGGAGCACCCTTCTGAGTCAGCATGGTCATAAGTGTTACAATAGATGAAAATCCCTGAAAAATTTAACGATAATAACCCGCCAAGCCAAGAAAACTACGGATCTCTATAGTTGAGGATGGTCTGGGCCAACTCTGCATTTGTTCCACCTTCTTCGGATCTACCTTTATCCCCTCACTAGATACCACGTGACCCAAGATTTCCACGGAATCCAACATAAACTCACATTTTGAGAAGTTAGCATATAACTTCTTTTCTCTCAAAGTCTGAAGCACTGTCCTCAAGTGTTGCTCATGATCTTCCCGAATCCAGGAATATACTAGAATGTCATCAATAAAGATAATGACGAATGAGTCAAGATATGGCCGGAATATACTGTGTATCAAATACATGAAGGCTTCTAGGGCATTGGTTAGCTGAAATGACATAAAAGGAACTCGTAATGACCATACCAAATCCTGAAGGCAGTCTTCAGGATATCGGGCTCTCGAATCTTCAACTGGTGATAGCCTAAATACATGTTAATCTTACAAAGCATACGAGCACCCTGTAATTGATCAAACATGTCATCAATACGAGACAAAGGATAACAGTTCTTCACTGTAACCTTGTTCAACTGGCGATAATAAATACACATACGTGTAGACCCATCCTTCTTCTTCACAAACAAGACAGGAGCATGCTAAGGTGATACACTAGGCTGTATGAAACCCTTATCAAGGAATTCCTATAGCTGCTCCTTTAACTCCTTCAACTCAAGAGGAGCCATACGGTACGGAGGAATAGAAACGGGCTGAGTGCTCGGCAACAAATTAATGCCAAAATTAATATCTCTATCGGACGGCATGCCCGGAAGATCAACTGTAATCACATCAAAGAAATCCCACACTATTGGGATTGAATTACTTGTAGGGGTATTAATATTGACATCTCTCACATAAGCTAGACACGTGTCACACCCCTTCTCAACTATACCCTGAGCCTTAAGGAAAGAAATAACTCTACTAGAAGTATGATCTAAGGTACCCCTCGACTCTACTCGTAGTACACCTAGCATAGCCAGCATCACGATTTTTGCGTGACAATCAAGAATAGCATAGTGGGGCAACAACCAGTCCATGCCTAGAATAAACATCAAAGTCTACCATGATGAGCAATAACAAATCGGCTCTTGTATCAAAATAGCTAAGAGAAATCAAACACGACCGATAAACGCGATCCACAACAAGAAAATCTCCAACAGGAGTAGAAACATAAACAAGATAACTCAAAGAATCCTGAGATACACCCAAATGCAGGACAAAATAAGAGGACACATATGAATAAGTGGAGCCTGGATAAAAAAAATCGATGCATCCTTATGACAAACCAGGATAATACCTGTGATGACAAAATCGGAGGGGACAACCTCAGTACGGGCAGGAAGGGCATAGTATCTGGCTTGGCCTCCCCCTCTAGGGTGGCCTCTACCTCCCCAACCTCCACCTCTAGCTGGCTGAGCAGGTGGGGTAGCAAATGGTGCTTTGATCATAGCCTGAGAACTCTGTGGGGCACGCTGTGGATAAGAAATATGTGGAGGTGCTCCCCTTCCAAGTCTAGGGCAATCCCTCACCACATGGCGTGTGTTACCACAATTAAAACAGGGAGTACATGGTGGCTATGACTGGCTCGGGCTAGGTCTGCTGGACTGACCACTAAAAGCACATCGTGCAAGAGGCGACCTAGATATTAGAGGTGTATAATAAGGCTTCTGGGGTCTAGGATGAGCTGGAATACCACTGGCTGCTAGAAGAGCTGAATGAGCGGAGCACTCATATAACCCCTACCATGACGAGCTGAAGCTGGGGCTCGAGCACCAGAAAAATGGCCTGACTCTCGAGAACTCTTGGCCTCTCTCTCCTCTCTGTCCCGAGCTTGCATACTCTCTACTCTCCTACCAATTCTCACCACCGGATATTAAGAAATATCCATTTCTAACTCTCGAGTCATAATAGACCTAATACTGGGAATGATCCCCTCAATAAACTGACAAACCTTCTCGCAAACAGTAGAAACCAAAGCTGGTGCATGTCTAATCAAATTAGTAAAACAGACAACATACTTTGAGACACTCATAGTACCCTAGCACAAATGCTCAAACTCTGCGCGCTTTGCATCCCTGAGGCTCTGGGAAACATACTCACTCGTGAAAATATCTGAAAACTGTGTCCAAGTCAGGGAAACTGCCTTATCTGAACTATCTAACTCACAAGCATACCACCACTAATAGGCGGCTCCTTGAAGATGAAAGGTAGTGAAGGAAAACCCGCTCGATCCTGATATACCCATGGTACGGAGGATAAGGTAGCACTCTTCTAGAAATCCCATAGCATCATCTAATGTTAGTCCACTGAATATAAGAGGCTGATACTTCTTGAATCTCTCAAGCCTCTTCTGCTCCTCCTCTGAAGCTACTGCCCTCTACTCGAGCTGAGCTGGGGCTCCAGGCTATGCCGGTATAATCTCTGGGACATGCTCAACATGTACTCGCTGCTCAGGAGTGCGGGTAGTAGGAATCTATGCTCCTTCTCCAGCCTAGGATGTGGCTGCAGCAAGGGGAAACAACCCTGCCTAAGGTAGAGTGGTGTACATACTCATAAACTGTGCAAGAGTCTCTTCGAGAGCTGAAGTAGTAGTAGCAGTAGGCATGTCAGGCGCTTAGGCTCCATCTAGAACTACTAGTGGCTCCTTGGTAGCAGCTCACGCAGGTGCTCTAGCAGCACCGCGAGCGCATCCTCGGCCCCTACCCCGGCCCCGACCTCTGACGGCTATCGTAGGGGGCGCGGGTATCTGGTCACCTCCAGTAGCACGTGTCCTCACTAGCTGTGAGAGAATAGAAGACAGAAGTTTAAAATTTTGATAGTAAAAATCTCGCACGACAAGGAATTCAAATGAAGTGAAATTTTCTTAGCAGTTACATAGCCTCTTATAGATAAGTATAGACATCTCCGTATCGATCCACGAGACTCTAATAAACCGGCTTGTGATTGATGACTCCTATGAACCTATAGCTTTGATACCAACTTGTCGTACCCAAGTTCTCCTTCCGTGAATATGTCATGATGACACCTAGTCCATACGACTAGATAAGCCTAACAATTGCAGAAAAAAAGAAGCAAAATGTGGAAAAACTAATATAAATCGAAGATAACAAATATAAAGGTGTTTAAGATGACACTTGGAATATACAACACAAGATCTCAAAACCGAACAACTCCCAAAACCCAGAATCCCATGCATCACAAGCTATGAATATGACAAAAATGCTCTAACTCCGGAATGTCTAAATCAAAAGAAAAGATAGAAAAGCTATCACTACAAGAGAGAATGGGAAGGGAATCCTCGATCTGTGGACGCGACAGATATACCTTGAATTCTCTGGAGAATCGCCTCACCCCAAGGGTAGTAGGGTTAAGTCGAAGTACCTGGATTTGCACACGAAAAATATGTATGAGAAAGGGCATGAGTACACCATAACGGTACCCAGTAAATACCATGCCTAACCTCGGTCGGGTAGCAGCGAGGAAGGTCCGGGCCCTACCGGTCATATATAATAATATATAAGGAAAATAAGTGGTATTAAAGTAACACAGGGTAATAAGAGTATCAGCAACTACAAAAGAGGCAATTAATCACAGAAGGAATACAACTTAACATAGAGATAACAATCGGGGATCTCCCAGGATACCGTCCTGTAATCCTAAATATAAATATGCAGTGGATTTTGGGTGTTACCCCGTAGTCCAACTCATAATGCGCCGAGGATCTCCCGGAATACCACATCCGTATTCCAAATGTAAATACTCCGTACTAGGGGAATCTACCAGGTGCAGTCCCGTAGTTCCAATGTAAAAGTGCAGGGGAATCTGCCGGAATACCACATCCGTAGTTCCAAATAAAACAGGCCAGAGGGAAATCTTGGGATATCTCCCGTAGTCCCAAAGTGAACACACAGCAGCAACCCGAAGAATATTCAATTTAATTAAATTTCTACCAAGGTAAAACATGTATTTCTAGTCTAGCATATTGCACAGAATTCAAATAGGGCAGTTGAGCAAGTAAAGCAATTGAATCAATTAGACCAGCTTTCCTAAGCTAACAGTAGGCTTATACTTCAAGTAGTGTAAACAGGGAAGAAAATACACAGCAATAGTTACATAATGAAAACCGAATTTGCAACAATTAGCACATGTACGCACTCGTCACCTCACGTACAATGCATTTCATATATTAACATTACCAAATCCTAAGGGGCGTTCCCATAAACAAGGTTAGGCAAGCCACTTACCTCGAACCAGCTCAATCAACTGAACACCACATTCTTGCCACTAGTATCCAACTCCAAATGGCCCCAATCCATTCAAAATAATTGCATAATGTAAAAAAAACTTCAAGTAAGTAATTCAACTAATTAATTCAAAGCTAATACACAAAATTAGGAAAATTTCCCAAAAAACATCCTAGGCCCACATCTCGAAATTGGATAAAATTTACAAATTTGGAATCCTCAAACTTTCACAGGTTCATATCTAGAGAAATTACTCCAATCCGACATCAAAATCTTAATCAAAACTCAAAAATTAGGGCTAAGAACTTTTCCAATTTTTCTCCAAATTTTCACCCGGAATTCGAATTTAAAGGATGGATTTAAGCATAGGTTCGTGAAAATTAATCAAAATCGAGTAAGAATTACATTACTTACCCAAAACACCCAGTGAAAATCTCTCCCAAAATTGCCAATCACGTGCTTCCAAATCAATTTTCTAAGGTTTGAGACTAAACCCTCGTTTCTGCCCTTTTTCTTATCAGTGAAATCGCATTTGCGGCTCTGGGAGTGCATCTGCGGTCCCACATCTGTGTAGACCAAGTCGCACCTGTGACTTTTCAGTAAATCCCAACTCATACACCTGTGATCACTTTTATGCAATTGCGGTGCTGCTTCTGCGATGAAGCGTCCGCTTCTGCGGTCCCTGCTGGCTCTCCCCTTTTCCACTTTTGTAATACCAGTGCCGCTTCTGTGGCTCTGCACCTACAGTGCCCAGCCGCAGGTGCGGTTATGACAGAAGATCAGCAGCTGAAGATGCTCCAAACAACTTCCAATTCTTCCGACAACCCTCCAAATCATCCCGACGCCCCTGGAACCTCAACCAAAAATACGAACAAGTCCTATACTACTATTCAAACTTGTACCAACCTTTAGAACACTCAAAAAAAAATATCGAATTATCAAAACACCCTCCGATTCAAGCCTAAGGATTCCAAAACTTCAAATTTATGCTTTTGATCAAAAAGCCTATCAAACCTCATCCGAATTACCTAAAATTTTGCACACACGTCCCAAATGACACAAAGGACCTACTCTAACTTCCGGAATTCCATTCTGACCCCGATATAAAGATCTCACTATCGAACCAGAAACTTCAAAAATTCGACTTTCGGCATTTCAAGCCTTATTAAGCTACTGACCTCCAAAACACAATCCAAACACGCCCCTAAGTTCGAAATAACCCAACGGAGCTAATGGAATTGACTGAATTCCATTCCGAGGCCATCTTCACACTGCTCCAACTACGGTCCAAATTCTAAATCTTAAGCTCTCATTTAGGGACTATGTGTCCCAAAACACTATGAAACTCAAAACGAATTCTCTCCATAACTTACAATAAGAGAAACAAATATGGGAAATGCAGTTAATAGGGGAACGGGGTATTAATTCTTAAAACAACCGTCCGGATCGTTACTAAAACACACCCCTAATAAATGACGCTAATGTCATTTGGTAATGTGGCAAAGCTTGAGAACTCTTTGGTTAAAGTATTAGAAATAATGTATTAAATATACTACAACTTAATAAATATGTTTGATCTTAAAAATGGATAACTCTTTTACCAATTATAATCTTGATTCATAGATTTGCTTAAGCTCACGGGTGAAGCTCAAGAATTTCAAGAATCACCTTATTAACTACAAGGCTTATAATTCACAAAGGAACGTGTATTAGCATTTAGCAACGTAGTGGATTTTGTTCAAAAAGTTTCGTACAAAGTCACATTGCGTAATAGCAGCGGGATTTGCAATTCTAAGAGAGTACGGTATAATATTTCTCGTGAACATCATTCGGATTTTCCCCTGCTTCGATTCGTCGTTGCACGTTATCAGAATTGACGTGTGTTGGAAGGATTATCAAGAGAATCAGCTTAGGTACATTAAGGCTAAGTCCCTATTTCATTTTGGCATGATCTCGTAATTACTTGAGTTTGTCACACCTCCTTTTTTACACACCACCCCGAAGGATAGTGTACGAGGCAGTTTTTCCACTTTAAGTGACATTATTCGAAATGGGATTATTTATTTATCATAGTCGCCACTTGGGATAGTTTATTTGGTATCCCAAGTCACCGGTTTATTTTAATCCCAAATCGAGGAAAATTCGGCTTTCCTTTTGAAGTCTGCGAACCAGAAATTCTGATTAAGGAATTCTGTTAACCGGGGGGAAGGTGTTGGACATCCCCGAATTTCGTAGTTATAGCACGGTTGCTTAAACTATTACAATTGGCCTATTATCTGATTTTAATACATGTTCAACTTATAGTGCAATTTTAAACTAATTACCGCTTTTAATTAATTTTAAGGAAGATTGAAAGTCGTCTAAAATATCTCTTTGGATTGCGTCACATGAAATGCACCCGCAATCTGAAACACATTCTATTCAACGTTTTAGGATTTGGATTTGGGTCACATGAAATGCACACCCGAGTTTAATAAGGTAATATTATTAAAATATGCGCCTAAAGCAACTACTCTTTGTTAACTTTGTGGGGGCCATAAAAATTCTCTAAATGGCACGTCCCGAATTCTAAGTATTTTAAAGGAAATAATTAAAGAGGGTCACGCATTTGTGATTTTATTTGGCACGGCGCACCTCCATTTATTCTAATTTAATTAAAGAAAAGAAAGGCCTAACAATAATCTAAGGCATCTTATTGAAATCCTAACGTTTATTTCAAAAGTCAAAAGCCTACTGTATTTAATTATTAGTGAACCAGTTACTATTGCAATCATAGGCCCAAAGGAAGCCCAGTCCATATGGGATGCGTGCAAAATAGGGCCTCCATGATATCCATATCCGGCCTCCACAACAGTCGAAGGCGGCCATGTTTTATTATGCCAAGCCAGAATTTAACTTGGGCTCGAAGCAGGCCCAATTTGAAGAAAGCATGCTTAAATCAATGAGAAAGAAGTTATGGGGTCGAATCCGGGCAACGACAGGAAGAAAAAAATTCAAACTAAAGAAAAATACCTTAACAACTGAATTTTAAATTTGCATATTTCCAAGCTTGATATCGAATGACCACCAAACTAAAGTTATGGAAACTATACACTGAAGCATGGATTGAGATTCAACTAAGAACCATTTTAAACATCCATTCACCACTGAATTAATAATTGTATAAACAAACATATCAATCCTATAGTCATTTTCATGCTCAAATAATATTCCTAATTTTAGACCTAAACTAGCATTTAAAACAATGTACCAGAATCCTGAACACTTAAAAGAAATCAGTATTATTATACATTAACTTCTCACGATTTACATGCTTCATGAACGAAAAAATCTCAATTATTATGGCATAGCTAAACTACTAAAGGGAATATCAAGCTTGCACCTATAGACAGTAGGAGAACCTGACAATTTCATACAATTCCTACATTTAGCTAACATGGATTGCAAAAATTAACCTACATTAAAGCTAAAATAACCAAATAAGATCTAAATATATCATGATCTGACAGTCCAACATTATTTACAACATGAAAACTTGCTACTTAAATAGAAATCGACTAAACTACACTATGAACCAGAAGAAGGAGATATGAACATCAAGCAAGAGACACAACTTATGGAATAACATTTCTTTCATTTCATCTTCAATTTGACCTTACATCATTAGAGATTCAGAACTTGTACCTGAAATAGAACTGAAATTAGAACCAAGCAGGATCAGTAGCTAGCAAGTAGCATCACAGCAACAACGTTTGAGCTAAATCACCAAACATCCAACTAAAAAACGAGCAACAAACTAGCATACCCCAGGACTCAATTTCGAACTAGTTTCCAACCCCAAATCAGTTCATATTCAAACTCAAGTGAACCAGGAAATGCTTTATAACTTTGAAAGCTTTAGAAATCCAAGCAAGAAATGAATGGCATAGTGAAACTTCAACACAAATTGAACCCCAAAGCTTTTCTAAAGCAGGATTAAACCATTTTTCACTCAAAAGGAGTTAAAATTACTTTTTATTCAAAGGAAAAAAACTCAAGACAGAATTCCAATTGAGTAGTGTTTTAAAATTTCAGCTGTCTAGGATTTATCAGGATTTCTTAGCTCTTTTTCTATATTTTCAGCTTTTGGATCTCTAAGGTCTACCTTGCAAGGCAAGAATGCAATGCCTTTATAGGCAATCAAATAGCGCAACTACAGAGTTTTGTTTTGCACTTGTAGTCCCCCCCTTAATTTCATTTTTTGCCAATTAATCCCTCACTTTCTGACTTGATACCCAAGTTAAGGCCTTAAATTTATAGAAACTCCCTACTAGAAGCTTCTATATCAGTTACCCAAGATTTCCTTATGCTAAACTTCCTAAATTACCCTCCAAGTGTCATGTTTTTACCTCTAGTCTACCAAACAGACTTGGGCTCAAATAACCGGGCATTTTTGAACTGTGTCACAAATGGCTCAAAGAGCCCAAAATGATTCTAAATTAGCCCAAATGAAAAATTCCAATTCAAACTCGGACCCAAGCCTTGAAAAAATTAATTGACAGTAGAAAAACCAAATTGATTCTTTGTAGACTATTATCTTAGCACTTATGAGTTAACATAATTAGTCCTAAACCAAATTACTGCTAATTAACCAAGTTTTAGACGTACTAACCCATTAAGAGGTGACCCAAATTATCAATCATACATAATAGAAGCCCAAGACAACTAAAAACTAAAACAAAAAAAAAATCAAAAACAAACGAGAAGAGGGGACGAAATAGAAACACAAAAGAAAAGACACATAAACAAAATTGAGATGAACAAGGAAGATACCTAGAAACTGGACAAGAACTAATTCGACGAGTTCTGGTGGAATTCTTCAAATTATTGACTAAAATAGCCCTTAATCGTGTGTTTTCATGTGGAAACACATGAATAAAGGCCATTACGATCCAAACTCTTCCTAAGATCCACTTATTTGGACTTTGGGATTTCTAGGGTTCTCTTTGAATCGAGATTCGAGAGGTTCTGTTGGGATTTGAAGGGAATGAATGAGGTATTTGGAATGAGGGGAGACAGGGGGCTTAGGGTGTTATTTTGGTGGTGTTTGGCGGTGGCGCCGCCACCGGAGGATGGTGGAGAATCATGGTGGCGCTCTAGGGTTTAGATATTTTGCCGGTTTTCAGTGAGATTCGAGGGGAGCGGGTGGTAGCATCGGTATAAGGGGAAGGAGATGAAGTTCTGGTGAGATTTTGGTTGTCATCGGAGACCTGCCGCTGCCGTGGGGCGATTTCTGGCGATGGCGGACGGTGGCATTACAGGGGAGGATTTGGAGACGAGCAAGGGGTGGGGAGGGGGTTGTTTGGACATTGTCATAGTAAAAAACCCTAGTTCCCATCCGTTGGATCACAGCAAATCAAGGGCTGGGATTTACGGACCAAAAACGAGATCGTTTGGGTAACAAAGAGCGGCTGGACCGGGTAAGAAATGTATTTTGGGCTGGGTCAGGTGGTTTTTGGACGGGTTTAAAGGGGAATTTGATTTGGGCTTCTGAGAAATTTGAAGATATAGCCCAAATTTAAACTTCTTTCTTTATTTCTTCTTTTCTTTTTCTTTTCAAAATTAAAACAAAACTAAATTAACTCCTAAAAACTAAATTAATTTAACAATATAAACTAATTAACCGTCATAGTATTTACAAAAATTAGTTAACTCCCAAATTAAAAGCAAAATGTAATGAATTCGAAAATTAAAAGTAAAAATGCAAAAAGAGCTATTTTTGTTATTTTCTTTTTTTTTTTATAATATTAAATAAATAATTATCCTAAAAAGTAGAAAATTAGGTCCTAAATATAAATGCATTATTTTATATTTTTATAAATTATATATAATAAATATGCACACAAAAATGCAAACAAACACGAAAATTGTGCAATTAATTCCTAAAAATCAAATAACTAAAGGAAAATCCCAATTTTAAGAACCCTATAGGAGTAATTCACGCGAGGCAAAAATCACGTGCTCACAACTGCTACTCTTTGCTCGGAGACATGGAGGATTTTCGGGCAAAGATAAAATAAGAAACGATGAGGGATTTTTTCCTGCTTGGCACTCCATGAGAAGCATTTTAAAAAATGTCTGACCGAACCTTGCTTCAGAGGTTGCCTACATATTCTTGGCTATAAAGGAATCAGGTTAGTGTAGCTCTAAAAGTTTTGGCAGCTGGGACTACCGAGAGCTGTGATTTCACCGATGCTGCTGCTATTACTTGCTGACCTTTTTACACCAAAAAGAAAAATCAAAAGCTAAGCTAGCTAGGCCTATCAGCTACGAGTTACAAGATTCCTTTCTACAAATCTCTTGAAGCTTGATCTTGAGTCTTAGCTAGCTCTTGCTGCAGACTCTGATCTGAATCTTGATGCTCGTCAACTACATGTGATGGTTCTCTCTTTATTATTTGGGTCAAAGCGGGATATGCGAAGCTTGTGACTTCAATCAAATTTTGAGCAGTCCGCATCCTTCTCCACTTCAACACTTTGAGTTCATTCCTTTTTGTTATTTTTTCTTCTTTTCTTTAATATGGAATGAGACTCATTCTTTTGGTCATCTCGAATCCTGTGCCTTGAGGTAAAACCTGCTCCGACACAAAAACAAACAAACGAACAAAATTTTCTACTGCAGTTTTCACTAGAAAAATTTCGTGAGTTATTTGCGACACAAATCTAAGCTATTTCTTTATTGAAAGCAATAAAACATAGGATTGTGTATCCTTGGGAATAGGGAGTGAAACCCAAGATTGGGAAAATTCCCAGGTTATGCTGGAAAGTTGACCGGGTTTTGCCAGAAAAGAAAAGGCTCCTTGGGTTATGCCGGGGAAGTCCATAGGTTATGCCGGGAGAAAATAAAAAGGGTCATTGAGTTATGCCAGGGAGATCCACGGGTTGTGCAGGGATTAAAAGAATACAGCTCCTTCGGTTATGCCAGGGAGGTCCATGGGTTATGCCGGGATAAAAGAAAAAAGGTCTTTGGGTTATGCCAGGGAATTCCAAGGGTTATGCCGGTATAAAAGAAAAAGGTCCTTGGGTTATGCCAGAGAGGTCCACGAGTTATGCCGGGATAAAAGAAAAAGTCCTTGGGTTATGCCAGGGAGGTCCACTGTTTATGCCGAGATAAAAGAAAAAGTCCTTGGGTTATGCCAGGGAGGTCCATGGGCTATACCGGGATAAAAGAAAAAAGTACTTGGGTTATGCCAGGGATGTCCACGGGTTATGCCGGGATAAAAGAAAAAAAGTCCTTGGGTTATGCCAGGGAGGTCCACGGGTTATGTCAAGATAAAAGAAAAAAGTCCTTGGGTTATGCCAGGGAGGTCCACGGGTTATGCCGGAAGAAAGAAAAGTCTTTGGGTTATGCCAGGGAGGTCCACGGGTTATGCCGGGATAAAAGTAAAAAGGTTCTTGGGTTATTCCAAGGAGATCCACGGGTTATGCTGAGAGAAAAGAAAAAGTCCTTGGGTTATGGCAGGGATATCCACGGGTTATGCCGGGAGAAAAGAAAAAAAGGTCCTTGGGTTATGCTAGGGAGATCCACGGGTTGTGCTGGGCTAAAAGAAAAAGGGTTCTTGGGTTATGCCAGGGAGGTCCACATGTTATGTCGGGATAAAAGAAAAAAAGGTCCCTGGGTTATGCCAGGGATAACTAGGGAATGGGGCCCTATGTTAGAAAGGATGCAACTAGAGATCGGAGGCTCTATGCTACCATGATTTTGAATTTTTTGTCCTTTTTTTCATCATACTTCATTTTTTTCGAGTTTAAAAAAAGATTAAAAATATAGGAAAGAATTTGAAAGAGACTTCCATTTTGGATTGATTATTGCTGCAGAGATGTTTCTTTTTGTTGCACCTGCTTCTTGCAAGGTTGCTTTTGGATTGCACCTGTTTCCTGTTTGCAAACAAAGAACAATTGTTAGTTTGAAACGGTGGTTAGTTTTGTGTCCTTGATTGTTTTAACCTCTTAATCTCGGCCCAGCTTCTTTGATGAAGATCTCAATTGCAACTGCTTGTTCCCTGAGGATCAATTCCAATTCAGGCCCTGAGAACCTCTGGTTTTTTCCAGATTTTGCTATGGCAGTTGGTTGGTGGAACTCAACCTTTTCGACTTTATTTTGCCTTCATAGGCGTTTCTTTTTTGACTTCCTTTTCTTTTTTTCATCATTCTTTTCCTCTTTTTTTTTTCAAACTTTGCTTCAACGGCTAGTCGCGTGGGATTTATCCTTTTCCAACTTTATTTCGCCCTTATAGGCCATTCATTTCTGGCTTCTTTCTTTCAACTCCAATTTAAGATCATTTGGGACACCTTGCCTTTTCAAACCTTTTCCAAAATGGTTAGCCCCGTGGAACTCAACATTTTCAGCTTCAATTGGCCCGTGACAAGGCTGGGTGCTATCTCGTGTCAGACGAAAGCCCTGTAAATCAGTCTTGCCATCCCTTCTTTGTCTCAATTCCGGAATAGAGTCAGACTGAAAGGGATTCAAAGAAAATTAAATAATGGACAGGCAATGAATTTAAACGAGAGGTATCCTTTTCAGGGAAAGGATAAAGGACTTATTTGGAGTACATACGGACTTTCAATGAACATGACATGCCTTTTGGACTGGACGCCTAATTTGTGTAAAACCGCTCTCAGAAATTCATCACAACTTTTCTTTGAAATCGAGAACCTTGCCAGGACTCTGTCGATGCCGATGGCTGTGAGGATCTTCTTTTCGATCAGTGGGGCCCTTTGCAGGTTTTCACTAGCTGACCTCTCTCATTTCTCTTCTCACCATCGCCTTATAGTGCCTGTGTGGGTTTTCACTAACAAGAATCTCTCATTTAGATTTTCTCTGCTTACCCTCGCCTTACGGTGCCCATGTGGGTTTTCACCAATAAGACTCTCTCATTTTATTTCTCTCATTTTATTGTATCAGATCCACGTAGTTGCATTCTTTGATCCTTGGACATTCTCGCCGATTGATCGGAAGGACTTGAAAGGATTTGGGTAAAATGATTTGGACTGAATTACAACTTGGAACCATTCAGGTGGGATCATCGCCGAACCATTATAACTTCTGCCCCAGTTTCACTTTTGGGGGATTTTGGATTTTTATTTTGGTATGACTGAACCCCAGAGAGAGGCTGCCTACATATCCTTTCAGAATCAAGTCGAACGTAGTTCAGGAAAACTTTATTTTTGATTTTCTCTTGTATTTCTGTTTTGTTATGTTTTCTTTTCTCTTTCTTTTTATTTTCCTTTTTTTCCCTCTTTTTTTTCGTTTTTTTTCATTTTCTTTGTCTTTTTTTCCTTTCCTTTTTTGTATCTTTCTTTTCTTTTCTTCTATTTTTTTCTTTTTTTTATTTCATTTTACAATAACACTTTTAGGTTTCAAATAGGGTAATCAAAGAATGGGAGCCGGCTCAGGGGGTTCGCAAAGGGTTGATAGTGTTTGGGTAGCGAGAATGAAAGCCTTCGTCATCCCAACCAAAGAATATTAGAACTATACGGAGGATCCACCGTAGCATCTTTCGCTGCATTTGCATTGACAGTTGTTTCAAGGACATTTTCTTCGATGTGCCCCAAGTACAACATGCTCTTTTGGCATTACTCTTGTTGCAATGTATGGAACTTTCCACTTTGGAACAATTTCCCTTCAGCTCTTCCAACTCTTTGTTTTATTTCCTAAAACTTATCTTCTTTGCATTTTGACTCTTGATTCATTATTTTGCAGTCTGATAGCGTTTTGGGATCTGGGCATGAAGTCCGCAAGAATGTCATGCAATTAAAATCTGCATTTAACATAACTGAAAAGAGAATAAGAAAAATAACAAGATTAAGAAAAGAGACATTCCTGGAAAATATAATATTAATTTCATTTGATTTTTTTATTTTTGATTTTTTTTCACTTTTGAAGATAGAAGGGTTCACATCGGAAAGTAAGACAATAAAGTAAAACATCCGGATCACACCCTGAGATAGTCCGGACGCAGAAAGGGCAGTAAGATTGGCTGCCGAGACTCCCGTCTGATGGGGAACTTTCAGGCTTGGTGATCGATTTTTGGCTTTTCTTCAGTTTCGGTCATGGATGCAATGGCCTTCAGTGCCGGATCACATTCCTCAACTTCACAAATCATTCCGACCATTGGCCTGATGTTATGGGCAGGCAACAGATTGTTCATCACATTAGGAGCATCTTCATCCCGAACAATAATTCTTTCAGCTTCAATCAAATCCTCAACTGCCTTTTGAGGGCCCAACATTCCTCTATACTGTGTCCCACTGATCTAGAGTAGTATTCACATATAGCATCAGCTCGGTGCGAGGGGGACTCGGGGTTCGTCCGGTTCGGGGCCACTAGCTACAATAGATTTAGCCTGATTAGCTTTTGGAACAAGCTTGAATATGATTCACCAATATGGGTGAACTGATTCTTTTTGAAAGGCTCTCTTGGGCGAGGATTGTATTGGGGATTATTTGGTTGAGGATTAGGTAAGGATGGGCACTTCTGGGAGTTGGAGCTCGATTCTGTATATAATGTTGTGTCCATGTTCAAGATTGCATCTTTATCACCGCATACCAACAAAATCAACCACCAGAACAAAACAAGGCTAATTTGCTCATACCAACAACCTTGTTTGTTTTGAGACATTTAACATATAGGAAATTGCACGTTGGGATGCAATACACCTAACAGTTAAATGCTTCTACCGTGTGTTTGAACGGTTGCGTATTTCATCCCGGCCTTGACTAGCCCTTTTCACTCTGTACCTCTTTTCTTCATTTCCGCCTCTCTTTAATCACTCTTGATGATTTTCTTTTTTTCTCGTTTTTGCCGCTCTTTTATTTTTGACACTCTCTTTTTCATCTTTTTTTGTTTTGTTTTTACTCTCTCTTTTTTCAATTTATTTTTTCACTCAACTAATTTTATGGCTATGATCGAATCCGATGGGGATTGCCAACATATCATGACCCCGTATGAATCAGATCTTGCGTAGTTCGGGAAGATTGAGAATAGAGTAAATAAACTAACTTTCTTTCTTCTTTTTTTTTGTTTTTTTTAAACTCGGACCATGAAAGTTTCAAGTCAAAAGAAAAACATTATTGATTTTTGAAAAGAAGGAAAGGAAATTTTTTTGAATTTTTGATTTTGATTATTTTTGAAAGAAAGACTTCTAAATATTCTCGTTCTTTTGATTTGAACTTTGGAAATTTCAAAAGTAAAAAGAAAATAATTTTGTTTGAATTTTAATTTATTTTCTCTTTTTCTAAAGAAGAAAGAAAATATTTTTGAATTTATATGTTGCCTCTTAATTTTCGAAAGAGGGACTTTTAAGAAAAATATTTTGATTTTCTGAGCTTTTATTTATTTACAAAAGGTACTTCTAAAGAAAAGCGAAAATATTTTTGGACTTCAGTTTTTTTCAAAACTTTATGGACATTTACAAAAGAAAGACATCTAAAAAGTATTTTTGGGTTTTTTGTTTCTGATTTTTTTGGATTTTTTTTTGAAAAAATACTTCAAAATGAAGGAAACCCGTATTTCGAATTTTAATTTTTATTGATTTTTCTTTTTCGCATGAACGACATTAGAAGGAAGGAAACTATTTTTCTTTTAAAAACTACTCATTTTTTTTGAATTTTCTAAGGAAAGGTTTTTAATGAAGGAACTAAAAGAAAATATTTTTTTGATTTTTTGAAAATTGGAGTCGGAACCGATGAGGTTTGCTTACGTATCTCACATCCGATGAGAATCAGACCCGCGTAGTTCGGTCAGTTTTGACGGAATACGGGAAATGTGGCACTTGAAAATTTTGGCTCGTTTTGAAATGACTTTTTTTTTTCCAGAATTTTGGCAGAGTTTCTGAATATTCCAAATACCTACCTCTCACTTCTTTTTTTATTTTTTTTCTCTCTTTTTTTTGATTTTCTTCCTCTATTCTAGAAGCCGGTCAACATGCAAGCCGAACAAACAGATGCGCAAGTAGCACGTAAGATGCACTAGGATGATCTTTTTAATTTGGGTTCACCTGTCCTAAATAGACCCAACCCCTGTGTTGAGTCTCCTAAGTCAAATGCATGTGATGCAAACAAACGTTCCTACTAGGGATCCGACATAATACATGTTCAACTTATAGTGCAATTTTAAATTAATTACCGCTTTTAATTAATTTTAAGGAAGATTGAACGTCGTCTAAAACATGTCTTTGGATCGCATCACATGAAATGCACCCGCAATCCGAAACACATTCTAGTCAATGTTTTAGGATTTGGATTTGGTTCACAAGAAATGCATACCCGAGTTTAAGAAGGTAATACTATTAAAATACGCACATAAAGCAACTACGCATTGTTAACTTTGCGAGGGCCATGAAAATTCGCTAAATGGAACATCTCGAGTTCTAAGTATTTTAAAGAAAATAATTAAAGCGGTCCATGCATTTATGATTTTATTTGGCGCGGCGCACCTCCATTTATTCTAACTTGATTAAAGAAAAGAAAGGCCTAACCATAATCTAAGGCATCTTATTGAAATCCTAACGTCTATTTCAAAAGTCCACAGCCTACTGTATTTAATTATTAGTGAACCAGTTACTATTTCAATCATAGGCCGAAAGGGATCCCAGTCCATATGGGATGCGTGCAAAATAGGGGCCACTATGATACCCATATCGGAACTCCACATCAGCTGAAGGTGGCCATGTTTTATCATGCCTACCTGGAATTTAACTTGGGCCCGAAGTTGTCCCGATTCGAACAAAGCATGCCCAAATCAGTGAGAAAGAAGTGAGGGGGTCAAATTTGGGCAACCACAGGAAGAAAAAAAATTCAAACTAAAGAAAAATGCCTTAACAACTGAATTTTAAATTTGCAGATTTGCAAGCTTGATATCGAATGACCGCCAAACAAAGGCTATGGAAACTATACACTGAAGCATGGATTGAGATTCAACTAAGAACCATTTTAAACATCCATTGACCATAGAATTAATACTCGTACAAACAAACATATCAATCCTATAGTCATTTTCACGCTCACATAATATTCCAAATTTTAGACCTAAACTAGCATTTAAAATATGGTAGCAGAATACTAAACACTTAAAAGAAATCAATATTATTATAGATTAACTTCTCACGATTTTCATGCTTCATAAACGAAAAGAGCTCAATTATTATAGCATAGCTAAACTACTAAAGGGATCAAGCTTGCACCTACAGATAGTAGGAGAACCTGACAATGCCAAACAATTCCAACATTTAGCTAACATGGATTGTAAAAATTAACCTACATTAAAGCTAAAATAACCAAATAAAATCTAAATATATCATGATCTGACAGTCCAACATTAATTAAAACTTGAAAACTTGCTACTTTAACAGAAATTGACTAAACTACACTATGAACCAGATAAAGGAGATATGAACATCAAGCAAGAGACACAGCTTATGGCATAACATTGCTTTCATTTCATCTTAAAATTGGACCTTACATCATGAGAGATTCAGAACTTGTACCTGAAATAGGACAGAAATCAGAACAAAGCAGGAACAGTAGCTAGCAGGTAGCAGCACATTAACCAGGTTTGAGCAAAATCAGCAAAAATCCAACTCAAAAACGAGCAACTAGCAGACCCCGGACTCAATTTAGAACTAGTTTCCAATCCCAAATCAGTTCATATTCAAACTCAAGTGAACCAGGAAATGCTTTATAACTTTGAAAGCTTTAGAAATCCAAGCAAGAAATGAATGGAATAGTGAAACTTCAACACAAACTGAACCCCAAAGCTTTTCTAATGCAGGATTAAACTATTTTTTACTCAAAAGGATTCAGAAATTGCTTTTTATTCAAAGGAAAAACTAAAACTCAAGACAGAATTCCAATGGAGTGGTGTTTTAAATTTCAGCTGTCTAGGATTTATCAGGATTTCTTAGCTCTTTTTCTGTATTTTCAGCTCTTGGATCTCTAAGGTCTACCTTGCAAGGCAAGAATGCAATGCCATTATAGGCAAGCAAATAAAGCAACAACAGAGTTTTGTTTTGCACTTGTAGTTCCCCCTTAATTTCATTTTTTGCCAATTAATCCCTCACTTTCTGACTTGATACCCAAGCTAAGGCCTAAAATTTATAGAAAATCTCTACTAGAAGCTTCTATATCAGTTACCCAAGATTTTCCTATCCTAAAATTCCTAAATTACCCCCCAAGCCAGTTTTATCCTCCTGTCTACCAAACAGACTTGGGCTCAAACAGCCGGATATTTTTTAACTGGGTCACAAATGGCTCAAAGAGCCCAAAACTGATTCTAAATTATCCCAAATGAAAAATTCCAATTTAAACTCTGACCCAAGCCTTGACAAAATTAATTGATAGTGGAAAAAAAACCAAATTGATTCTTTGCAGACCATTATCTTGGCACTTATGAGTTAACATAATTAGTCCTAAACCAAATTACTGTTAATTAGCCAAAGTTTTAGACGTACTAACCAATTAAGAGGGGACCCAAATTAGTCAATCATACATATCAGAAGCCCAAGAAAACTAAAACATACAATAAAAAATTCAAAAACAAACGAGAAGAGGGGACGAAATAGAAACACAGAAGAAAAGATACATAAACAAAACTGAGATGAACAAGGAAGATACCTAGAAACTGGCCAAGAACTAATTCGACAAGCTCTGGTGGACTTCTTCAAATTATTGACTAAAATAGCCCTTAATCATGTGTTTTCATGTGAAAACACACGAATAAAGGCCATTACGATCCAAACTCTTCGTAAGATCCACTGATTCGGACTTTGGAATTTCTAGGGTTCTCTTTGAATCGAGATTCGAGAGGTTCTGTTGGGATTCGAAGGTAATGAATGAGGTATTTGGAATTAGGGGAGGTAGGGGGCTTCAGGGTGTTATTTTGGTGGTTTTTGGCGGTGGCGCCGCAACCGGAGGATGGTGAGGAATCATGGCGGTGCTCTAGGGTTTGGATATTTTGCTGGTTTTTAGTGAGATTCGAGGGGAGCGGGTGGTGGAATGGGTATGTGGGGGAGGAGGTGAAGTTCTAGTGATATTTTGGTCATCATCGGAGACCTACCGCCGTCGTGGGGTGATTTCTGGCGACATCAGATGGTGGCGTTACAGAGGAGGATTTAGAGACGAGGAAGGGGTAGGGGGTTTTGTTTGGACACTCTTATAGTAAAGAAACCCGAGTTCCTATCCGTTGGATAACAACAAATCAAAGACTGGGATTTATGGACCAGAAACGAGGTCGTTTGGGTAACAAAGGGGGCTGGACCGGGTAAGAAATGGATTCTGGGCTGGGTGAGGTGGTTTTTAGACAGGTTTAAAGGGGAATTTGATTTGGTCTTTGGGAAATTTGAAGACTTGACCCAAATTTAAACTTCTTTCTTTATTTCATTTTTATTTCTTCTTTTCTTTTTTCTTTTTCTTTTCAAAATTAAAACAAAACTAAATTAATTCCTAAAAACTAATCTAATTTAACAATATAAATTAATTAACTCTCATAGTATTTACAAAAATTAGTTAATTCCCAAATTAAAAGCAAAATGTAATGAATTTGAAAATTAAAAGTAAAAATGCAAAAAGAGCTATTTTTGTTATTTTCTTTCTTTTTTGTAATATTAAATAACTAATTATCCTAAACGTAGAAAATTAGGTCCTAAATGTAAATTTTACTATTTTTATGAATTATATAAAATAAATATGCACACAAAAATGCAAACAAACACGAAAATTATGAAAATTAATTCCTACAAATCAAATAACTAAAGAAAAAAATCCCAATTTTAAGAATCATGTAGGAGTAATTCACGCGGGACAAAAATTACGTGCTCACAGAGTTTGAAAATGAGGCATAAAGAGAAATTCATATTCCTGAATTTGTGTATATTTCATAGTCTCACAAGTTACAGTATTTTCCTAGTTGCATAAGTATTGTCTTATTCCTGTCAAGAGAGTAGAGAGCCTATATATGCAGTATTACAGTATATTCATTACGATCGCACTATAATAGATGGTCAGGCCCCTATTGGGTAACCTCTAATTAGATGGTAAGTTTTATATCGAGCCTACCCTACTATGGCGGAGCGGCTATGAGCGAGCCTACTACGGCAGAGCAGTTATATATATATACCGATCCTTATAAGGTCGCACAGTTATTTTACTTACTATATTGAGAGAGTTGAGTCAGTATCAATAGGTAAACATATTTTCAGATTATAATTGATGCCCAGTTGCTTTAAGTTACTATTTTTCAGCTCATTTTCCACTTTCAGTATTTTGCCTTACATACTCGGTACATTATTTTGTACTGACGCCTTTTTTGGGGGAACTATATTTCATGCGTGCAGGTTCACACAGACAGACGGTTAGACCTCCTTATTATGTGTTGCCCATGTTTAGCTTAACCGATAAGCTCTATACCCTTCGGAGTTGCCGGGTCTAGAGTTTTACGTACATCTTTGTATATATGTATATATGTTATGAGTAGGCCGTAGCCTTGTTCTACTCACAATATATCCATCAGTAGAGGCTTGTACACATACATGTCAGTTAATGCAGTGTGTTGGGCGTGTAGGCCTTTTATGTACATTTTGTTGGTTTGTCAGCTGTAGTAGTTATGGCGGCCTTGTTGGCCCAACTTTATATTGATATTTATTTTGTACTTGCAATTGTCTTGCAATATGGCCGATGGCCAAAATATGATATTATATGTTTAGAGTCCCTTAGTCACAAGTTGGTACACGAGGATAGATGAGGCACCGAGCACCGGTCTCGCCCCCAGGTTCGGGGTGTGACAAAAGTGGTATCAAAGCAGTTCTGTCCTAGAGAATCTATAAGCCGTATCTAGTAGACTCTTGTTTATGGGTGTGTCGTGCACCACACTTATAAGAAGGAGGCTACAGGGCATTTAGGACTATCACTCTTTCTTCTCACTCTAGATCGTGTGGTAGAGATCAGTTGTAAGAACTCAATTTCCTAAAGTATGTCTTATTCATAATATGACTATGCCCACATCTTGAAAGATGATAGGTAAATGATTGCATGTGTCTATGGAAGAGTTGAGCTAGAGGAACTCGATTCTGCATGATGCTTATGATGAGTCAATATGAGGTCTTCGGCGGATCGTGTGCGTATTAAAAGGTGTAAGCTTCTTGATAAGAATCCCTAAGGCATGAATATATATATCCACCCATCTTTATCTTGCCCTAGGACAGCAAATGGATATGGTTTAAGAGAAGTAGAGGATATCATGATCCGGCTGGGTTTAGAGTAACCCAAAATGATGGATGAATTGTTTATGTTAGTTCACATTTTTGAACGATATTACAAATGTGCTAATAGACCTCCTTATGAAACACCCAGATGGTTCACTCTAGAACATTACATTTAGATGTGAATTCTAGCATGATTAAAAAAATTCAGAAGATAGGCACCGAAAGTCTGGAAGGGATAAATACTACCTTAGTGTGGCTCCTATCCCTAGTAGCGCGAAAACATTGAGCAAACCAAAGAGCCAATGAATGAAGCAAGTCTTCAAAAGAAAGGGATAGGCAGAAATATTAGTAGGGAAATACGAAGAGAGACAATGAAGCATTATGAGTAAGATGTGATACACAGATGACAATAGTTGATCAAAAAGATGACAGTATTACAGAGTCTATAGTCATGTGAAGGAAAATGCGAGAGGTGACAAACCTTGAGGCCACAAAAGAATATTGGTCATAAAGTCACATCTTCATTTCGGGAAATAAATTCGCAACTCTAACACGATTACCAAAAGTAAAAGTTAGACCCCAGAGTCCAGTATGGATTGGTGAACAAGATAACCTAAACATGAATTAGGGACATGGTAATTTGATAATAGTCAGCATCATGAGAATTTTAGATTTTGTTCCGGCAATAATATAATGGAGAATAGAAGAAGATTCATGACAAATTCAGAGAATGTTCATTCAGGCAAACGTTTCCTTAAAACAAGCAATGTGAACAAAGTTAAGCTTAAAGAACTGTGTGTGCCACCTACACTAGGTGTTACCCTCGTAAGTAAGGAATTTGGTTCTCCTTGGTACAGAATGAATACTGCAAGGCGAGTAAAGGCCATCGATAATGTGAAAAGATGCCAAAAATGAAGAGGTAAAACATCTATAGATAGATCGTCGTAGTGCTAAATCTTAGCACTCCCCGAAAGGGGGGAATATGAAGTGATGTTGCATTAAGTCAGAATAAACGGTTATAGTAATTATGGAATGGTAAAGGAAGAATGCAATAAGAAAAAAATTGAAAAAGGGATAAGATTTCACTTATTCAAAACCTACATATATACTACGATTCCAGAACCTTAGGCAAACACGACGTCAAGGAAAGGAAGTAAGGGTTCCTTCCCGAGATGTTATTGATAAATAATGAGCCACTATGAGACGTAAGTTAAGAAAAAGGAAATAACCCAAGAAATATTATGCGAAATATTGATATAAGAGTGGGATAATGATTATTTAGTAGTTGATTTAGGAAGATCCTAGTTATGGCTAGATAAGAGGATACAAACAAACTAATAGATCGTGCAAGATAAATGGAGTGAATCCCAGCATAGGGAATTCAGTCTAACAGATATGACATCGTGACATTGAGAAATATTCAGATAGAAGTTGGGGTAGTTAAAGATACCGTATGAGTGTTAAGGGAAGACAATCCAACCTTTAGTTTAGGAGCAGTCGTACAAGCATATAAGTATGGAGGTAAGTAACTAAGGAATTTCATATGTGAGTACGAACATCAAAAATCTCGTTGAGTATACGATGTAATAAGCTCACAGCCTTGCAAGAATCAGAGGGTCCTCCCTAAGTACTACAATAAAAGACTAGCTGAGGAAATAAGGAACAAGGCTTTAACCTAAGCATAATAACCTAAAGAGGAAATGGTCATGTAATAACAGTCTTACAACAACATTGTATGCACTTCATCAACAAGTGGCACCTATCGTGGCTAATGAACAGGAAGAATAAAAAAAACACATATATCATAATCAAAAGGTGATATTCAAGATCATATGGGTTGTATGGACTTCCAATATGGGTGGGCACTAAAATAAGCCAAGTATTCATGCAACAAGTGGCAGAACAACCAGGAGAAGCAATTGCTTGCATTTAAAGAAAGTTGAGAAGGAACAAAAGGAATTATTTGATTAATGATCTAGAGATAATTACATAATGAATGTACCTATGATTTTGGAGTATTATCCATGCGGACTATATGTTGACAATCATATAGCCATAGAAGATTCCGATATAGGGTAAAAGAAAGAATTGAGCCTAGGTCATAGACAAAGTATTGAATTGTTAGAAGATTTTATCATGGATATTTCATAGCATCCATGAAAGGCTAAAGTAATAATTACCGCCATGAGCCGCAGATTAAAAGATAGCTTAATCCTACAAAAAGGCTAATCAGAGAGAAGAGGAAACAAAAGAGTTACACCAACTAAGTAAATCAGGAGTCTGATTGTTGGACTCAGAAAATTATAAACCTTATTATTGAGAACACTGCAGGATCAGTCTTGAATATCAAAGGTACAAGAAAGATAGTACATTAGCCATATACTATAAGGGCATCATAAGAATACCAGCCTTACAAGAAGTCAGTATGAAACTCCCATTTGATTGTGTATGCACCAAAGGTGCAAGTATTGCAATAGAGCTTTAAGTCGTGGATGTGAATTATAACTGTGTGGAAGGGAGGTCATGAAAGAGATAGAAGATGTGATACGAAACTTTAAGGTAAGTAAGATAAATGTGGACAACATACGAGATACTCAAAAGCAGAAGATTGTGAATAGTTCATACTTCAGATAGAAGGCTAAAAGTGCTGGGGTTCAGTATTTAGGAGTGATAGCAACGTCATCAGTTACATATTTTCAAGTGCATGATTTCTATGTACTGGAGGTCTAGTTAAGAAAGTAAAGAAGAGTTAAAGACGATGTGATGTCTTTCTTGGCGTTTCAGAATAACATAAGAAAATCTATGGTGCAAGAAAGTTAAAGGAATGTTGCGATTAATATAACTAGATATGCGTAGGTCGCAAGCTAAAGTATGGTAAATTGACAAGGTTTTAGGAAGACAATATGAGGATAAGAAAGGGCGAGTAAGAAGGTGATGATAATGGATAAGTCCTTGGGGATTAAACCTACGAAAATGAAAGAGCTGATGGTTTCTCTAAATTATAGAAAGCACATTATATCCTAAATGAACTCAAATGAGTCTAAGACTAGTAGCATTTAGAAGAGATGGAATGATGCCCTGGTAATAAAATAAAGAACTAATTGTGATAGATGAGGGATGACGTTTTGTCCTGCGATTGAGTAATTATTTCATGAATTTAAAGGATTAAGACACCCACATAAGTTAAATCACATTGTAATTCTATGAAATACGATTATGGAAGTATAATATCACCCTTAGGTAGATCAGTCTAATCATTTTAGATGTTCCTCGATGAGACGTGAGCCCTAGCGATAGTTTTACATAAGATTCCAAGTTATTGGTATTAAGATGAATCAACAATGGATGGACAAAAGACACAAAGTACGAGATGAGATTAGGCCATCATTATTAAGACGAACAATAATGAGGGGGCATTAAAGGAATTAGCTTTATGCATATAGTTTAAGCAACGAGAGTAACCTGGAGTTTGGTAGCAGACCTCGACTTTACATAATTTTGTATATGTTTGCAAAGTGAAACCAAAAGATTGGCTAAAAACTGGAGCAAAGAGAAGAGTCACATAGGCGCACATACAAAGTTAGAGTCGTACTACTGCATGATAGAAGGTAGCAACAGTTACAAGATTAGAAGTATTCTGACGAAAAGTCGTGGTGTGAGAAAGAAACTTAAAGGGGGAATGCCCTGGCCTTTAGAATTATTCACAAAATAGTTTCCTAGATGGAAAGGAAAGCACTAAAGTATTCAGAGGACATAAGTTATGCAAATGATAAGTGCACAAGTAAACATTCGAGGGAGAATGTTCCAAGAGGGGAATGATGTTACATCCCACATTTTCGTACGATAATGTTTCATCCTAAGTGAATCTACGTAAGTTCGGGAATGAGATTATTGAGAGATTATAATTGTTGTACTATTTCAAAAAAATGATAAGTAAATTCGTGAATGTGAGAGGGTGAGCAAATAAAAGAAAATAAATTTCATCGATATTTGACATTATGCGGTAAAATACGGTCTAAGCTATAATACCATGTATTTATGGACTAGTGCAATACAAGGTACCACATAGCCATAATAGTAAGGTGTACAAAGTATACTAAATGTGAGTAATATTTTAAGTAAATTGAGATAAATTCTAATTATGTGGATAATTGGATAATTATTGGTTAATGGGAGATTAACAAATTAATTAAGAAATTAAGTGTATAAATTTGGATAAGACTAACCCCCTCCCCAACGTGGCAGCAAACCCACCCCGAATAAACGACTCATAATGTCATTTGGTAATGTGCAAAGATTGAGAACTCTTTGGTTAAAGTATTAGAAATAATATATGTAATATACTATAATTTAAAATATATGTTTGATCTTAAAAAAGGATAACTCTTTTACCAATTATAATATTGATTCATAGACTTGCTTAAACTCACGGGTGAAGATCCAGAATTTCATGAATCACCTTATTCACTACAAGTGTGACAACCCGGCCGGTCGTCTCATTAGTTACCGCTCTGTTTTTTCCATTTCTTCTTCTTATTGGTTTAATTATTAGTTCTATGTGTGATCGGGTTGCTTGGCTCGGGTTCGGAAAGTTTTTGAGACACTTAGTCTCTTTTAAGAAGGCTTAAGTTGGAAAAGTCAATCGGATGTTGACTTATATGTTAGAAGATTCGAATGTGAGATCTGATTGTTCAAATAGCTTTGGGAGATGATTTGGGACTTAGGAGCATGATCGGAATGTGTTTTGGAGGTCCGAAGTAGATTTAGGCTTGAATTGGCGAAGTTGAGTTTTGTCATTTTCCGGTTGATAGGTGAGCTGTTGATATAGGGGTTGGAATGGAATTCCAGAAGTTGCAGTAGCTCCATTATATCATGTGGGATATGTGCACAATATTTCAAGTCATTCAGACGTAGTTTGATATACTTTTTTGATCAAAAGCTAAATGCGGAAGATTTTAGAACCTTAGGCTTGAATTTGATGTGTTTCAGTGGTTTTGATGTTGTTTGAGGCGTTTTGAAGGTTGGTATATGTTTGAATGGTAGTGTAAGACTTGTTGGTGCTTTTGGTTGAGATCTTGGGGGCCTCGGGGAGATTTCGGATGGTTGATGGAAGGTTTGGAATTAAGCTGAGAGCTGAAGCCTTTTTGGTTACTGTCATAACCACATCTGCGGTTGAAGGATCGCAGGTGCAACCCCGCAGATGCGAGTGACAAGTCGCAGAATCAGAAGAGGCCTAGGAAGGCTATGACTATACAAGCGATTGATTTACCGCACATGAAATGGCGCAGGTGCGGAATGAGCATCGCATATGCAATTTTGGCCGTTTAAGTGGAAACCACAGGTGCGGCACTTGGGGCTGTAGAAGCGGTCATGCAGGTGCGACCTCTGGACCGCAGGTGCGAAAAGCCTGGGTCAGAATGTTTATATTTCTTCCTTCGCGCTTTTCAAAGGTTTTCACCATTTTTAAACACAAATTTTGGAGCTTTAGGCGATTTGGAGATGGAATTCAAGGAGAATTCATTGAGGTAAGGTCTTAGACAATGAAAACTCCTTTCTATGGTATTAATTCATGGATTAGAGCCGTAATTAAGGTTAGAATTTGAGAAACTATAGCTTGGAAACTTAGACCTTTGATTGAGAATTTGAAGGATCATTTGTGATCGAATTTTGGAACTTTTGATATGTATGAACTCGTGGGGAGATAAAAAATCTAATGATGTAAAATTTATCAAATTTTGAGACGTGGACCCGGGGGTCGGGTTTGGTTGATTTCGGGATTTGCATTTTTTTCTATTATTTTTTAGTGTGCTTTGTCCCTTTAGCATATTTTGATGATTACGTTCTGATTTTGATAGATTCAGAGCATTCAAAGGCCGATTCGAGGGGTAAAAGCATTTCGAGCTAGATTTTGGGCCGGATTGAGGTGAGTAATGATATTAAATGTTGTTCTGAGGGTATGAAACCCTGGATTACACAGCGTTCGACAATGTTGAGGTGATGCACGTGGTAGATGATGAGCGTGGGGTCATGCACCATTGGGGATTGTGATTTAGTCCATCCCGAATGACTGTTTTACTGCGTATTTAATAGCTAATTATTTGATATTATTGTTATATTGGGTTAAATGCCAAATTTGGGCTTCGTGCCAGCTATTTAGACCTAGAGGGATCTATACTAATAATGTTCCTTACTGTTTGATTCCATACTTATGCTCAGTTATGCCATATTTTATTATTTTCAAAATTCAGCCAAGTTACTCTGTTATAAGCACTTTAAATGTTATTTTAAAATATTCTTTGGGCTGAGCATCATGTTTACTATTGCCCGAGAGGCTTATAAGATTCTGACTAAGTAAGGCCGAAGGCCTTTATTGTAAGGTTACTTTTATGTCGGGATGCACACTGTAGCGGTGACATATTGATTATGATAATAAGGCCGAGGGCCTGAGATTGTATGCCATGAGGTGGCTTGTGATTGATATAAGGCCGAGAGCCTATTTATGACGCCACGAGATGGCTTGATATTGCGGTTGGGCCGTAAGGGCCCCCTCCCGGAGTCTGTTCACCTCCAGTGAGTGCGGGTACCCATTGTGAGCCTAGGTTACATAGGTCTCATGAGTCATGAGCAGGTTTAGTAGAGTTGCAGATCGATACGGATACGTCTGTATTTATCCTCGAGAGGCTGCATAACCTTTAGGAAAATTCCGCATTCTTGAAATTCTTGTCATGAAAATTTGTTTATCCGAGTACTAAACATTTACTATTCTATTCTCACACAGATAGTGAGGACACGACCAACAAGTTAGGATGGACGACTACCAGTACCACCAGCTGGAGCCGCTAGAGGCTGAGGACGTGGTCGAGGCCGTGGTAAGGGCAGAGGTGCAGCCCACACAGCAACTGGGGCAACACCTGCAAATCTACCAGCCGCCCCAGTTCAGGAGCAGGTCCCAGTTATGGACACTCCAACAGTACCAACTCAGGCACCAGCTGTGCCCATTATGATTTCGGGTCTTCAAGAGACTTTGGCCAAGATTTGACGGTATGTACAAATTTTGCTTAGGTAGTCGTGACCTCTACTGCTGCAACCACTTCTCAGGCAGGGGGAGGCTCTCAAAATCTCGCTGCCTGCATGCCCGATCAGGTGGTTTAAGGTTTGCAAACACTGGAGGCTCTATCCCAGCCGGTGGCAGCTACTCAGGGTTACGTAGCTCCAGTTATGCCAGAGGATGAGCAGCGTAGATTGGAGATATTTGGCAGACTCTAGCCTCCTACTTTCAGTGGCGCAGAGGGCGAGGACGCCCAGAGTTTCTTAGGCAGATGCCGGAGGATTCTTCGCACCGCAGGTGTTTTGGAGACCAACGGGGTCGCATTCACAACCTTTTAGTTTACCGGAGTTGCCTTCACTTGGTGGAAGTCATATGAGAGGCGTATGCCAATTGGTTTGGCACCTTTTACTAGGCAACGGTTCTCCGCTCTATTTTTGGAGAAGTATGTCCCATAGTCCTGCGGCGAGGAGCTGTGTAGGCAGTTCGAGTAGTTATGATAGGGGAGATGACTGTTACTCAGTACGAGATGATATTCTCAGAGTTTGCTCGACATGTTATTTGAATAGTTGCTATAGAGAGAGAGAGAGAGAGAGAGAGAGAGGATCAGGAGGTTTGTTGATGGACTCACCTACCAGCTTTGGGTTCTCATGACTACGGAGAGAGTGATAGGTGCTATGTTTGAGGAGGTTGTGGATATTGCCCATGAGATTAAGTTAGTTCGTCACTAGCAGCGTAAGGATAGGGATGCAAAGAGGCTTTGTGGTCATGGTAGTTATGGGAGGGGGCTCCTTCGAGGGGCCAGTTTCTACACGGCAGAGAATGTCAGTTTAGGCATGCTCAGTCAGCTGGGTCAGGTTATTGTGGAGCATCATTAGGCCATGGTTCTCACAGTTCTTAGTAGGGTCATTCCTCACACAGTGCACTTCCAGCCCTGGGTTCGTCCCTTGCTCCATCAATTCGGGATTCTTCTACGCCAGGTATGTCTACTAGTCATTCCGGTACTAGGAGTTCCTATCAGTCCCCATGTCTAGCACTCGGGATTTTTTATGAATTTGGAGAGATGGGTCACATGTGGAGGCAGCGTCCTCGTTGTTTTGGGGGTTCATCCCAGCAGAGTGGTCAGCTATCAGTTGTAGCCCCAGCCACTTTACCACCCACCCAGCCAGCTAGGGGTAGACGACAGTCATCTAGGGGTCGCCCTAGAGGGGGAGGTCAATTTGGTGGTTGTCAAGCCCTCTTTTATGCACTTCTAGTTAGGCCTGATATGATTGCTTCAAATGCGATGATTACATGTATTATCTCAGTTTGCCGCAGGGATGCTTCTGTGTTATTGGACACTGGTTCTACTTTCTCTTATGTGTCGTCTTATTTTTTTAATTATTTGGATATGACCTGCGAGTCCCTCGATTCTTCTATTCATGTCTCTACGCTGGTGGGCGATACCGTTGTGGTAGACCGTGTGTACCGGTCGTGTGTTATGTCTATTGGGGGTCTAGAGACCCAAGTAGATCTATTGTTGTTATGTATGGTGAACATCAATCTTATTTTGGGCATGGATTGGTTATCTCCATGCCGGGCTATTCTGGATTGTCATGCCAAGATAGTGACGTTAGCTATGCCTGGTGTGCCACGGATTGAGTGGTGAGGTTCGACCGATTATGTCCCCGGCAAGGTGATTTCTTTCTTGAAGGCCCAGCGTATGTTGGGAAAGGTTGTCTGTCATACTTAGCATTTGTGAGGGATGTCAGTTCAGAGACTCTTAGTATTGACCCTATTCTAGTCGTGAGGGATTTCCCCAATGTGTTTACCATAGACCCGCCGTGCATACCACCAGAGAGGGATATTGATTTTGGTAATTATCTGGTGCCGGACACTCAACCTATTTCTATTCCTCCGTATCGTATGGCACCAGCAGAGTTGAAGGAGTTAAAGGAGTAGCTTCAGGAACTCCTTGACAAGGGGTTCATTCGTCCTAGTGTGTCACCATGGGGTGCGCCCGTTCTTTTCGTTAAGAAGAAGGATGTAATGATAAGAATTTACATTGATTATAGGCAGTTGAACAAGGTAACAATTAAGAATAAGTATCTTTTGCATAGTATCAATGATTTGTTCGACCAGTTTTAGGGAGCGAGAGTGTTCTCCAAGATTGATATCCGCTCAGGTTATCACCAGTTGAAGATCAGTGACTTAAATATGCTTAAGAAAACTTTTAGGACCCGATATGGTCATTTTGAGTTCTTGGTGATGTCTTTCGGGCTGACCAATGCCCCAGCAACGTTCATGTATTTGATGAACAACGTGTTCCGTCTATATCTTGACTTGTTTTTCATAGTCTTAATTGATGATATTCCGATATACTCGCATAGTTAGGAGGAGCACACGAAGCATTTGAGAGTGGTGTTGCAGAGATTGAGGGAGGAGAAGCTTTATGCAAAGTTCTCCAAATGTGAGTTATGGCTCAGTTTAGTGGCTTTTTTGGGGCACGTGGTATCCAGCGAGGGTACCAGGTGTACCTGAAGAAGATAGAGGCAGTGCAGAGTTGCCAGGCCATCCTCAACCACAGAGATTCATAGTTTTCTTGGTTTCATGGGTTATTATCGCCTATGTGTTCAAGGGTTTTCATCTATTGCATCGCCCTTGACCAAGTTGACTTAGAAGGGCGTTTCATTTCAGTGGTCTGATGAGTGTGTCAAGAGCTTTCAAAAGCTCAAGACTGCCTTGACCACAACTCCAGTGTTAGTATTGCCATAAGCTTCAGGTTCTTATATCGTATATTGTGATACTTTGAGAGTTGGTATTGGTTGTGTTATGATATAGGAGGGTAGAGTTATTGCTTATGCTTCTCGTCAGTTGAAGCCCCTTAAGAAGAACTACCCCGTTCATGATTTGGAGTTGACTGCCATAGTTCACACATTGAAGATTTGGAGGCATTACTTGTATGGCGTGTCTTGTGAGGTATTCACTGATCATTGCAGTCTTCAGCATTTTTTCAAGCAAAAGGAATTTAATTTGAGGCAACAGAGATTGTTGGAGTTGCTTAAGGATTATGACATCACTATATTGTACCATCTGGGGAAGGCCAATGTGGTGGCCGATGCTTTAAGCCGAAAGGTAGTGAGTATGGGGAGTCTGGAATATATTCTAGTTGGGGAGAAACCTCTTGCGGTTGATGTTTAGGCTTTGGCCAACCGGTTCATGAGGTTGGACATTTCGGAGCCCAGTCGGGTATTGGCTTGTGAGGTTTCTCGGTCTTCCCTGTATGAGCGCATCACAGAGCGCCAGTATAATGATCCACATTTGCTCGTCCTTAGGGACAGAGTTTAGCATGATGATTCCAGAGATGTGACTATTGGAGATGATGGGGTATTGAGGATGCGGGGCCGGATTTGTGTGCCTAATGTAGATGGGCTTCGGGAGTTGATTCTGGAGGAGGCCCATAGCTCGCAGTATTCTATTCATCCAGGAGCCGTAAAGATGTATCAGGATATGAGACAACATTATTGGTGGAGTAGAATGAAGAAAGATATTATGGGATTTGTAGCTTGGTGTCTCAATTATCAGCAGGTGAAATATGAGCATTAGAGACCGGGTGGCTTGCTTCAATGGATGGTTATTCCGGAGTGGAAGTGGGAGCAGATCACCATGGACTTTGTAGTTAGGCTTCCACGGACTTTGAAGAAGTTCGATGCTATTTGGGTGATTGTGGATCAGCTGACCAAGTCCTTGCACTTCATTCATATCTGTACTACTTATTCTTCAGAACGGTTAGCAGAGATATATATCCGAGAGATTGTTCGGTTGCATGGTGTCCCAATTCCCATCATTTCAGATCGGGGCACTCAGTTTACTTCCCAGTTTTGGAAGTCTATTCAGCGGGAGTTAGGTACTCAAGTGGAATTGAGCACAACTTTACACCCTTAGACAGACGGGCAGTCCGACTGCACTATCTAGATATTGGAGGATATGCTACGCGCTTCTGTCATTGATTTCGGAGAGTCATGTGATCAGTTTCTATTGCCTGTAGAGTTTTCTTTTAACAATAGCTACCGGTTGAGTATTCAGATAGCTCCATATAAGGCATTGTACGGGAGGCGATGTAAATCTCTAGTTGGTTGGTTCGAGCCCGGTGAGGCTATGCTATTAGGGACAGACTTGGTTCAGGATGCCTTAGATAAGGTGAAGGTGATTCAGGATAGACTTCGTACAGCACAGTCGAGGCAAAAGAGTTATGTTAATCGGAAGGTTCGAGATGTGTCCTACATGGTTGGTGAGAAGCTCCTGGTAAAGGTTTCACCCATGAAGGGTGTTATGTGATTTAGAAAGAAAGGGAAGTTGAGTCCGCGGTTCATTGGGCCTTTTGAGGTACTTTGGAGGACTGGGGAGGTGTCTTAGGAGAGTGTTCTCCAAGATTGATCTCCGCTCAAGTTATCACCAGTTGATGATCAGGGACTCAGATATACTTAAGAAAACTTTCAAGACCCGATATAGTAATTATGAGTTCTTAGTGATGTCTTTCGGGCTGACCAATGCCCCAGCAGCGTTCATGCATTTGATAAACATCGTGTTCTGGCCGTATCTCGACTCGTTTTTCATAGTCTTCATTGATGATATTCTGGTATATTCGCGTTGTTAGGAAGAGCACACAGAACATTTGAGATTGGTGTTGTAGAGATTGAGAGATGAGAAGCTTTATGCAAAGTTCTCCAAATGTGAGTTTTAGCTCAGTTCAGTGGCTTTCTTGGGGCACGAAGTGTCCAGTGAGGGTATTCAGGTTGAACCGAAGAAGATAGAGGTAGTTCAGAGTTTGCCCAGACCGTCATCAACTATGGAGATTCATAGCTTTATTGGTTTGACGGGTTATTATAGCTATTTTGTTCAGGGAATTTCGTCTATTGCATTGCCCTTGACCAAGTTAACTCAGAAGGGTGTTTTATTTTAGTGGTTTGATGAGTGTGAGGAGAGCTTTCAGAAGCTCAAGACTGCCTTGACCACAGCTCTAGTATTAGTATTGCCATCAACTTCAGGTTCTTATACCGTGTATTGTGATGCTTCGAGAGTTGGTATTGGGTGAGTTCTAATGTAGGAGGGTAGAGTTATTTCTTATGCTTCTTGTCAGTTAATACCTCAGGAGAAGAACTACCATGTTCATGATTTGGAGTTGCTGCCATTATTCCTGCATTGAAGATTTGGAGGCATTATTTGTATGGTGTGTCTTATGAGGTGTATACCGATCATCATAGCCTCCAGCACTTGTTCAAGTAGAAGGATCTCAATCTGAGGTAGCGAAGGTAGT
Source organism: Nicotiana glauca (assembly GCA_026770625.1). Classification (NCBI taxonomy): domain Eukaryota; kingdom Viridiplantae; phylum Streptophyta; class Magnoliopsida; order Solanales; family Solanaceae; genus Nicotiana; species Nicotiana glauca. Next base: position 113,087 of record MU722720.1, read on the forward strand.
TGGAGTTGCTTAAGGATTATGACATTACTATCTTGTATCACCCGGGAAAGGCCAATGTAGTGCCCGATGCTTTGAACCGAAAGGCGATGAGTATAGGGAGTTTGGCGTATATTCCAATTGGGGAGAGACCTCTTGCAGTTCATGTTCAGGATTTAGCCAATCGGTTTGTGAGGTTGGATATTTTGGAGCCCAGTAGGGTATTGGCTTGTGTGATTTCTCGATCTTCTCTATATGAGTGCATCATAGAGCGCCACTATGATGATCCTCATTTGCTTATCCTTAAGGATAGATTTGAGCATGATGATGCCAGAGATGTGACTATCGGTGATGATAGGGTGTTGTGGATATAGGGCTGAATATGTGTGCCCAATGTAGATGTGCTTTGGGAGTTTATTCTAGAGGAGGCCCATAGCTCGCGGTATTCCATTCATCTAGGTGCCGCGAAGATGTATTAGGATCAGAGATAGCATTATTGGTGGAGAAGAATGAAGAATGATATTTTAGGATTTGTAGCTCGGTGTCTCAATTGTCAGCAGGTAAAATATGAGTATCAGAGACTGGGTGCCATACTAAATGGATGGATATTCTAGAGTGGAAGTGGGAGCGGATCACCATGGACTTTGTAGTTAGGTTCCCACAGACTTTGAAGAAGTTTGATGCTATTTGGGTGATTATGGATCGGCTGACCAAGAACGCACACTTCATCCCTATCTGTACTGCTTACTCTTCAGAGTGGTTGGAAGAAATATATATCTGGGAGATTGTTCATTTGCATGGTGTCCCAGTTTCCATCATTTCAGATCGGGGTACTCAGTTTACTTTACATTTTTGGAGGTCTATACAGCGAAGGATGGGTATTTAACTTGAGTTGAGCACAACTTTTCACCCTCAGATGGACGAGCAGTCTAAGAGCACTATTTAGATATTGGAGGACATGTTACGTGCTTGTGTCATTGATTTCAGAGGGTCATGGAATCAGTTTCTGCCACTCGCAGACTTTTCTTATAAAAATAGTTACCAATGGAGTATTCAGATGGCTCCATATGAGGCTTTATATGGGAGGTGGTTTAGATCTCTAGTTGGTTGGTTTGAGCTGGGCGAGGCTAGGCTATTGGGTACAAATTTGGTACAGGCTGCTTTAGACAAGGTGAAGGTGATTCAGGAGAGGCTTCATACATTGCAGTTGAGACAAAAGAGTTATGTGGACTGGAAGGTTCAGGATGTGTCCTACATGGTTGGTGAAAAGGTTCTGTTGAAGGTTTCACCCATGAAGGGTGTTATGAGATTTGGAAAGAAGGGTAAATTGAGTCTGCAGTTCATTGGGCCTTTGAAGTACTTCGGAGGATTAGGGAGGTGGCTTATGATCTTGCTTTGCCACCTAGATTGTCGAGTGTGCACTTGGTATTTCATGTTTCTATTCTCCGAAAGTATATTGGGGATCTGTCTCATGTTCTGGATTTCAGCACGATTCAGCTAGAGGGTGATCTGACTTATGATGTGGAGCCAGCAGCAATTTTGGAGCTTCAGGTTCTAAAGTTGAGACCAAAAGATATAACTTCAGTGAAAATGAAATGGAGAGGTCGGCCCGTGGAGGAGGCTACCTGGTATACTGAGCGGGAGATGCGGAGCAGATATCCTCACCTATTTGAGGCTTCAGATATGTTTCTTGACTCGTTTGAGGATGAATATTTGTTTAAGAGGGGGAGGAAGCGACGACTCGGACGGTCATCTATTGATTTACCGCTCCATTTACCCATTTCTACTTCTTATTGCTTTAATTATCAGTTCTATGTGTGATTGGGTTGGTTGGCTCAGGTTCAGAAAGGTTTTGAGAACGTTTGAGACACTTAGTCTCAACCGGATTTTGACTTATGTGTTAGGAGGCTCGAATATGAGTTCTGATTGTTCGGATAGCTTTGGGAGATGATTTGGGACTAAAGAGCATGATCGGAATGTGTTTTAGAAGTCCGAAGTAGATTTAGGCATGACTTGGCGAAGTTGAGTTTTGGCATTTTCCAGTTGATAGGTGAGATTTTGATATACGGGTCGGAATGGAATTCCGAAAGTTGCAGTAGCTTCATTATGTTGTGTGGGATGTGTGTGCAAAATTTCAAGTCATTCGGACGTGGTTTGGTATATGTTTTGATCAAAAGCGGAATGCGGAAGAGTTTAGAAACTTAGGCTTGAATTCGATGTGTCTCAGTGGTTTTGATGTTGTTTGAGGTGTTTTAAAGGTAGGTATAAGTTTAAATGGTAGTATAAGATTTGTTGCTGCTTTTGGTTGAGCTCCCGGGGGACTCGGGGTCATTTCGGATGGTTGACGAAAGGTTTTGAATTAAGTTAAGAGCTAAAGCCTTTTTGTTTGCTATCATAACTGCATCTGCGGTTGAAGGATCGTAGGTGCGACCCCACAGATGTGGGTGATAAGTCGGTAGTGGAAGAGGCCTAGGAAGGTTGTGACCACAGAAGTGGTTGATTGACCGCACCTGCAATGGCACAGGTGCAGAGTGAGCATCGCAAATGCGGTTTTGGCCGTTTAAGTGAAAATCGCAGGTGCGGTGCTTGGGACCGCAGAAGTGGTCATGCAGGTGCGACCTCTGGACCGCAGGTGCAAAAAGCCTGGGTTGGAATGTTTATATTTCTTCCGTATCGATTTTCAGAGTCTTTCACCATTTTTAAACACGAATTTTAGAGCTTTGGGCGATTTTGGAGAGTGAATTCAAGGAGACTTCATTGAGGTAAGGTCTTGGACTATGAAAACTCGTTTCTATTGTATTAATTCCTAGATTAGAGCTGTAATTAAGGTTAGAATTTGAGAAACTACAGCTTGGAAACTTCGACCCTTGATTGAGAATTTGAAGGACCATTTGTGGTTGGATTTTGGAACTTTTGATATGTATGAACTCGTGGGGTGATTAGGAATCTAATGACGTAAAATTTATCGAATTTCGAGACGTGGGCCCCGGGTCAGGTTTTGTTAATTTTGGGATTTGTGTTGTTTTTATATTACTTTCAAGTGGGCTTTATCCCTTTACCAGATTTTGATGATTACACTCTGATTTTGGTAGATCCGGAGCATCCGGAGGCCGATTTGAGGGGCAAAAGCAGTGCGAGCTAGATTTTGGGCTGGATTAAGGTGAGTAATGATTTTAAATGCTATCCCGAGGGTATGAAATCCTGGATTACATACAGTTCGGCTATGTTGAGGTGACGCACACGCTAGATGACGAGCGTGGGGTCGTGCACCATTGGGGATTGTGACTTAGTTCATCCCGAAGGACTTTTTACTGCATATTTCATAGCTAATTGTTTGATATTATAGTTACATTGGGATAAATGACATATTTGGGCTTCGTGCCAACTGTTTGGACCCTTAGAGAATCTTTACCTACATTTTTCCTCACTATTTGATTTCATACTTGTGCTCGGTTATGCCATATTTTACTATTTTCAAAACTCAGCCATGTTACTCTATTTTAAACACTTTAAATGATATTTTAAAAGATATTTTGTGCTGAGCATCATGTTTACTGTTGCCGTAGGGGCTTTTGAGAATCTGACTTAGTAAGGCCGAGGGCCTGTATTGTGAGGTTACTTTTGGGTCGGGCTGCACGCTGCAGCGGTGACACGCTGGTATGATAATAAGGCCAAGGGCATGAGATTGTATGCCACGAGGTGGCTTGTGATTGATATGAGGCCGAGATCTTGTTTATGATGCCATGAGATGGCTTGATATTGCGCTTGGGCCGTAAGGGGCCCTTCCCGGAGTCTGTACACCCCCAATGAGTGCGGGTACCCACTGTGATATGAGATATAGCCCGAGGGGCGGGTATTGTTTTTGTTGTTGCCCGAGGGGCTGATACATTTGTTATTGTGCCCGAGGGGCAGTTCTTATGTGTTTACCTTTTCTAGCTGCTTCCATTTATTAGTTTAGCTGCTTAACATGTGTTTTTATGGGATTTCATTATTTAATTGCGCTTAATGATTTTATCCTACCTCTTATAGCTTACTGTTGTGTTTAACATGATTTTATATCGCTCAGTCTTTATTTATTGTTATTACTCACTGAGTTGGAGTACTCACTTTACTCCCTACACCCCTGTGTGCAAATTCAGGTGCTACAGGTCCTGCTGGCGAGGGTTGAGAGATGTCCAGCAGATTTTCGAAGATTCACTAGGTAGCTGCCTGGCGATTCACAGTCCGGTGCCTTTTCCCTCTATCTTATTTCCTTCTATTTCAGTTATGTAGTAGTGAAGTAGATTTTTAGACTTGTATTATTATTTTAGATGCTCATGACTGGTAATACCCCGATGTCGGGCTGTGTTGGTTTAAATTCCGCATAATTTTACTGGTCACTGCTTATTTTTGGATTTTATCATGTTAAAGACTTAACATTTGTTATTTTGATTGCTTTAAATGATATGGGAATGTGTCAGCTAGCCTTGTCTTCACGAGGGGCGCCATCACGACCGGACTCGGGTTTAGTGTCGTGACAACAAGACTTTTAATTCACAAAGGATGAATTAACATTTAGCAAAGTAGCGGATTTTGAGCAAACAATTTCATGCAAAGTTACACTATGTAATAGCAACGAGATTTGCAATTCTGAGAGAGCACGGTACAATATGTCTTATGAACATCATTTGGATTTTCCCCTACTTTAATCCGCCATTGCGTGTTATTGCAATTGACATGTGTTGGAGGGATTATCAGAGAATCAGCTCAGGTATGTTAAGGCTAAGTCCTTCTTTCATTTTGGCATAATCTCGTACTTACTCGAGTTTGATAATGAGGCATAAAGATAAATTCATATTCCTAAATTTATGTACATTTCCTAGTCTCATAAGTTATAGTATTTTCCCTTATCAGGACTTCATATTCAATTGAGTATTGTTTTATTCCAGTCAAGATAGCAGAGAGCCTATATATACAGTATTATAGTATTTTCATTACCACCGAGCTATAATCGACTATTCGAAAACCTCTGATCAGATTGTAAGTTATATACCAAGCCTACTATCGTCGAACACCTATGAGCAAGACTAGTTGGCCGATATACCGAGCCTACGATGGCCGAGTGCCTATGAGCGAGCTTACAATTATATATATATATATATATATATACCGAGCCTTATAAGGCCGCACAATTATTTTACTTACTATATTGAGAGAGTTGAGTCAGTATCAAAACGTAAGCGTATGTTTAGATTATCATTGACGCCAAGTTGCTTTCAGTCATTATATTATCACTTCAGTTTTCACTAACAGTATATTTCCTTACATACTCGATACATTATTTTGTACCGACGTCACTTTTTTGGGGGCGCTGCATTTCATGTGTATAGGTTCACACAGATAGACGGTTAGAACTCCTTATTAGGTGTTACCCAAGTTTAGCTTGATCGGTAAGCTCCATACCCTTCGGAGTTTTCGGGTCTAGAGCTTTACGCACATCTTTGTATATATTTATATATGTTATGAGTAGGTCGGAGCCTTGTTCTACTCACAGTATATCCATCAGTAGAGGCTTGTACACATATCTTGTCAGTTAATGCAGTATGTTGGCCTTGTAGGACTTTTATATAAATTTTGTTAGTTTGTCAGTCGTAGTAGTTATGACGGCCTTGTCAGCCCAGCTTTATATTGATATTTAGTCAGTATTCTCAATTGTCTTTCAATGTGTCCCATGGCCAAAGTATGACATTATATGTTCAGAGCCCTTTAGTCGCAAGTTGGTATGTGAGGATATGTGGGGCATCGAGTGCCATTCTTGCCCTCAGGTTCATGGCATGACACATGGGAATTGGAAGATGAGGATCAAGGTTGTGGTTCGGTGTTGACAAGAATGTCACGAGCTCGCATGATCAGGGAAGAATTCAGATGTTCAGAGTAAGCTAGCATTTTCTTTAGTGTCACCTGAGAATGATATCCTGTGTAAGACTCTTTGTGTATTAATTTTCGGATTCTTTGTTGGCTTTATAGAATTAGTACGATTAGTAGTGTGGAGGTGCAGACTTTTCTACCTAGTGTGGAAGGTCGTGGGAGTGTATTTCATGAGAAAATTGTATAAATGTGATATATCAGTCATTTGATTGTTAAAAATTGAAACCAAGCATGGAGATTATGGTACTATCATTAATGTGAGCATTTATGCCTGAAAGGCGCCCTATTCATTTGGTTGTGAACTGTGGGAGTTTGTTCCGGATTGGGGCGATTGCTCGTGTGTGTCATGAATAGGTCCATTATGGATCCTTGAAAGATTTTGGCCCAGTATGCAATGATAAGAATTAGCTTAGGATCTATTGGTGGGTGTAATGTGAATGTGTGCTCTACATCAGGTCGGATGTATTCGTTCGACATAACATTGCTTGCGGAGGAGCTTTCGGTGTTGGATATTATTCCCGTCGTCAGCTATTCCATGTAATACTCTATTGTTCCATGTGGGTTATGAGATGGCTTGATTATTAGCATATGTGTTGTGATCCCGTGTAGCTTCTGCTGTTATATGAGCAGGATGGCACTAGAGAAGTAGGTCATTTATAGCACCTTAGTTGTGCTTGGGTTTTGTAGCATATGGCATTATCCGTCTCCCCAAGGTTGTATTTTTGCATTTGGCGTGCTTGTGGTCAATGTTCGAGTATTTCGTAGGAATAAGCATTATGGCTCGATGGGCACTTCCTTATATATTGTTATGTGTGGATTGGGTGACACACCGCCAACTGTTTGTTGTTTGGATCAGGTTGCACGCCGCAACGGTATCATGTTTGGATCGAGTTGCACACTGCAACAATGTCATGCTTGGATCGTATTACACGCTATAACAGTGAGATGTTAAGTATGGTTACCTATACTTATTTCTATGTATTTTGTTTCTCATTGTTCGAGAAAGGTTCATAGCATCTTTTTGTTCATTTTATTCGTTACGCGGGCTGGGTAGTTCTTTTCAAGAGTTTGTTCTTCCATATGTGTCATATTCGAGTTATATCATGTTGGCGCTTCAATAGCACTGTATAAGATTTTAAACGGTGTATGAGGTGTCTTATTTCCCGAATAGCTTGTATTGGGTGAGAGAGGTTATTGGACATGAGGTCAGTGAGATGAGGTAATGATTCTTGTCAGGTGGATAGACACCCATGATTTATTTATTTGGCATGTGGTAATAAGTTACTACACATCTATTTCATCGTAGCAGCAATGCGAAAGTTGGAATAGGGCTCATATATGTCATGAGGTGTATTTCAGGCATCGAATTCGTGGAATTTTAGCTATTATGGTCGGAGGATGTTATTATGGCAGATGATTTATGTGGTGCATGGTGTGATTTTAGCATAGGTGCATGATTAGGTTTTGCTAGAGTGTGTAGGGGTTTATGCGGTGTTTGTATGTTAGAATCGGGTCACGTGGAGAATTCCAGATATTGAAATTTGGTTCCAAGGATAGTTGGTTAAGGTTATAGGGATGATCTTCAATATGGCTTGAGTTAATGTGCTCACATGGATTGTGGTAGCACGGGCAGGTGCACGAGTTGTTAAGCAGTGATTTTGGACAACTCCGGAACGATCCTTGGCACATTTGAGGACAAATATATGATTAAGTGGGGTAGAATGCAATGACCCGACCGGTCATTTTGAGATCTAGTGCAATGCTCAGTGCTTTGAGTCCTTGATTAGCTTCACTTCATGTTTTATGACTTGTACGTGTAGTCGGAATCTAATTCGGGAATTTCAAAGTTGATTCGGATGGAAAATGCTAATCTCGGAAGCTTTAAGTTGGGAGCATTGGCTAAAATTTGACTTTTGAGTAAATTACCTCGGAATCGATATTTGAAGGTTCCAATATGTTTATATCATGATTTTAGACATAGGCGTGTGTTCAGGTTGAGTATCTGGGGTGGGAGCATTTCGGCTCTTATAATAGAAATTTGGCATTTTGAAGGTTTTAGAATTTCATATGTGTGGTTCGAATGGATTTTTATATCATCGATGTCCGTTTGAGGTTCTGAGCCTTAGAATAGGTTCCTATCGTGATTTGTGACTTGCACGCAAAGTTTGGCATCATTCCAGAATGTTTAAGTATAAATCGGACGCATTCGTCAAAGTTTGAATGGGTGAAAGTTTAAAGAAGTTTTCAATTGTTGGTTTATGGTTTTGATGTTGTTTGGTGTGATTTTAGGCCTTGAGTTAGTTTGTGTTATGTTTTGGGACTGGTTTGTGTGATATGACGGGGTCCTGAGGGACTCGGGTGTGTTTCAGAAGTGTTTGGATGGTGTCGCACTCTTATTTGATGTTTCATCATCATTTTTTTGGCATAAAGGGTATTGTATTAGGCAAAAAACCTTTTATTAGTGATTAAATTAAACAATTAGAGTAATTACAGAACCATAGCAACGGAATCTTCGTATTCCGATCTTGTATGAGAGAGTTATGCCCATTTTCGTGTCGGACAAAATTGTTGGTTTCTGCTACAAAGCTTTGTTCTTTGTGAATTCAAGAGAGGTTCTTGGAATCCGAATAAGGATTTCTAGGTTGAACGGTCAATGCGAAAAATTTCTCTAAGCGAATGCGAAGGTCTCTCGCGAAGGCGATGAAGAAAAACCATCTGGACAGTTTTTGAAACCGAGAATTTTTGTGTTTTGGGCATATCTTGAGTTCTAGAGCTCCATTTGGTTTTCATAAATTTTTGACTAGTTCGGATTGATGGGTATTTGCTTTGAAGTGATAGAGAGGCGTATAAGTCGATTATGGAACTTCGGAGCGAGGTAAGTATCCTGTCTAACCTTATGATGGGAAAATTACCCCGTAGGTGTTATATTCTTATGTGCTACATGTTGTGGGAGCTATCTACACACGTATGAGGTGTTGAGTGTCCCTGTGGATGCTAGAATTCCTGATTATGTTCGGATAGACTTAGGTTCACGCCATGCTATTATTGTACTATTTGAGTTATCTTTGCTTGTTTAAATTCCTTTATTTCGTGTTACGACTTGAAACTTGACTTGCATAGGGTGAGAGACTCGTTATTATAGAGATGTGGCGAGCTACTTGATAATCCGCGAAATAATTTGTGCTTCCCTTATGAATTTCTCCCGCATTGTGCGTATTTATTGTATGGTTTTCCTTATAATTCATAACTCACACGATTATTCGTGAGTGGGGTCAGGGATCCGTTAAAGCTTTTTATTCTAATGGGATCGGGCCGTTCGCCTCAGTAGGATTATGTACCATACTCTTATAGGAGTGGTACGTATGCCTCAATAGAATAATAGGTGCATCTATGGTTCGTGTTGATCAACTCTCGGTAGTGCACACATTATTATGGGTTTTGGTCATTCGCCATGGCATTTCTATAAAACACTATTTACCGTAAAAATGGTAATAACAATTAAATTTGATTATGGGATTCTATAAATTAGTGATCTATTTTTATTCTAGTTGTCAAGCAGTTGATGCTATGTGAGAGACCTAGAAACGAGATTATAGCTTGAAAGCAAGGTCATAACCAAACCGAATGATTAATAAATGGGGCCTAGAGCTGGCTTATTCAAGGACCTCGAGATCGAGTCTGAAGCTCGGTTGGGAGCTATTAGGGGTAATCGATGGACGACTAACAATTGGAATAAAATCAATAATGGCTCTTTATGGCTAATAATAAGCAATAAATGATGAACAATAAATAAAACAAAATGAATGTAAGTAATAAATGAAGTAATGAACTCCAGAGAATGTGTTAGAGAGCAGAGAGAATGTTCTTGTATATTTTAGTATGGAGCCACAAATATATATAAAATGACAAGGATCCCCTTTATATATGAGGGGGAATCCCAACATAGTACAAACGCATTAATTACAAAGATATGGGGCCAGTTCAACCATTTAATGCCTTGATTCACCTTTTAGGCTAGTCCACTAGACTTGACCTGCCATATGCACGTGCCTTGGGAACTCTACCTTGATTCTCCAAGAGCGGTGATTCACATTGTCTCGGGGCTAGTCATTACTCATAACATGTCGAAGTTGAACTGTCTTAAAATCGACCATCGAGGATTCTCAGAGTCAAACCTTGGAAGCCCTCGAGATGCCGTGATGCTCATGAAACCGGGCAATTGATTTCTACCGTATATAGATAGTCCCCGCATTTCTTAAAGTGGAATGATAAGAAACGACCTTGATATCAATCTCTTCGAACTTTCCGAGATGATGTCATATTGATGATGTAAGCCTTTGTGATAACTGAAACGTCTCGTCAGTTCATCCTTTCAGTATCATTCAATGTAATGCCGAATTTGATTCTCCGGAGTGACAATATTTTCGTTGATTCAATCCCCAAAAAAATGCATTGATTGTGCCTGCTGATACGTATTTCAAGGGCATTAATGAGGCCGACGGTTATGCTTCCACCCCTATAAAAGGGAACCTCCTGGAACCCTTTCCTCATTCAAGTATATTCCCACATCCTTTCACCTCTTCCTTCTCTTTATCCCTATCTATTGATATCTCTCATGTTTGAGGCCCACTGCCGCAAGGTTACATGGTTCCTTTCTCCCCAGTTAGGCCATGACCCTTTTTCAGGGTTCTCACTTACTGAGCGAGATCACACCATCTTATCGTTGCTATTGTTGTTGTTGTTTTTGCTGCTATCGTTGTTGGCTCGAGATGACAAGGTAGGGGAATGATTTCTTCCCACTTGGGAAGATATTTGGATTCTACACCGCTGCTCACAAAGGTATTTGGACTATACACCACTGCTCACCCTCCTACCCCGGCCTGATATAGCACTTCATCCCTTTTGCTTTCCGTGGGGTGAAGCGGCACCTCTGGTTGGTAACTTTCATTACACAATTTCCCAAGAAGTGGACTCAATATAGTCATGCAAGTAAGGCCGAAGCTCGCCAAGTCTTCTACGAGGCCGTGATCTTCTTAACCTGGTAAAAGCCTTTGTTCTTTGGCGGGCTATGGCATTTTTAATCCCTTTTTGCTTCTCCCATTTTCCTCATCTTCATCTTCTCCCTTGGAGATACCGCGTTGGAAGACTGAGACAAGAACCCCGAGGAGATGGGGCTCAAAGATACTGTCATCGAGGATGCACCCCCGGGAACAGATTAGGCTCTAGGATTTAATTATATATGTACACCATTTTGCTTCTTGGTTTCTGTGTAAGGACCCTTCCTGGGCTTTTGTAATCATATGTAAGGACCCCTCGTGGGCTTTGTAACCGTTGTCTATTTATGGAAAAGATGTTTCTTCGATTCGTCTCTGTTGTATACTATATTTCTCTTTATTTATGCTTGTGAAGAATCTGAGTGCATGACCCCACCAATTGGTGCAAATATCGAGCCCTGGTGCGAGTGTTTCTTCTGATTCTGATTGCTTAACACGGCTCCCCACAGAACCCTTACCGTTCCTTTGACCGAGCCTGAATTGGACTGAAAAACTCGGGTTGCCGGGACTCTGACTCCGAGTTGAATGAGAGTAGGGCTTCGAACACTTAGACGCGAGTTAGCCGTTGGACCCTGCGGTAATCTTCGAAGGGGGAGTTTTCTTGGAAGCCCGAGAATGGAGACTGCCTTTAGTCTATCAAGAGCAGTCCCCGAGTGGGGGTTTGCTCAAACTAGGTCCACCTGGAAACTTGCTTTGAACTTAGTGTAGATAGCCTTAAAGGCGTTGTAGATATATCACGGATGAGGGTTTACTTGTGTTTAGATGGTACCCCGAGGCCAAGCCGATATGAGTAGGTTTTTAGATCTTATCTCCCTTTTGGTGGAGGTCCTCAAGATCGGGGTACCATCTCGGGACGTGTAGTGATATTAATGATTTACTTAGAGCCTGACTTCTTTCTGGTGGATGTCCTCTAGGTCGGGTACCACCCTCGGGACTTGTAATGATGTCAATGGCTTCCTTGAGCCTAACTTCTTTTTAATGGAGGTGCTCGAGGTCGGGTACTATCTCGGGACTTGCAATGATGCCAATGGCTTCCTGGAGCCTAACTTCTTTTTAATGGAGGTCCTTGAGGTTGGGACCTTAAGACTTAGTTGACACGGGGTTTTCGACGTTGAAGCGTCATATGGTAATGTCGAGTCTAGGATATGGTTACGAAATGGCTGAGACAACTCTGCCGACGTATATTTCCAAAGTGATAAAAGCTTTAGCTGACATTTTTTATCGGCCTTTGAGGAAGGTGGGTGGTCGCCACGTTTTACATATATATGGTTGTCTTCTCCCTTTTGGAGATTCTACTATTCTGAGTAGTTATCCTCTTTTATAGAGTTCTCCTTTCTTGCATCAATTTTCTTTTAACTCAAAGCTTTCGCCCGAGACTTCATTTTACCTTACTTCATTCTACAATAGCCATGGCTACTATGCCCGAATCTGCTCGGCAAGGAGAAAGGAGCTCCACCTTTGGGCACCTTTTTTCGGGAGGGAATCTCCTGCCAGGAGAGTATCCCAGTGTTCGAGGTTATCGGGATTATGCCTTGAAGTTCATTTCTTTAATAGGAGAGGAGTATCTCAAATCAGTGAGGAGATACTGTGGATGGGGGTAGAAGGTAGTATTGTGTGCACTTTCCCTGGGAGAGAGTCTTATGGATCACACTGAGTGGTTTTTGAACCTGTATACGTACCCCTTCATGCTAGGTCCCCCTGATTGGGTTGTGCTTGATTTCTGTCGGAAATACCGGGTCACCTTGGCATAGATTCATCCGTCATTTTGGCAGATAGTATTGATGATGAGGTTCTTTGCGAAAAAGGCGGGTCTTAAATTCACGCTCAGTCATTTTATCAGGTTGTATCGACCGTGTCACCATCGAGGTCTATTAACCTTATGATGTCAGTCGGACATGCCTTTTGTTGTTGATGATGAAGAAGGCGGAGATCGGGAGTGGATGCGTCGATTCATCCGAGTACAGGCTGTTGATATTATCCCCATGGAATTTATGCCATTCCCTGAGAAATGGAATTATACACGTAAGGTGTACACTCGTTCCTTCGTAAGTTTTTAGTTATGGCGAGGGAGTGTTCCGTAAATGTGCCTTCTTTCCCTCTCATACAGAAATTTTATAGATGCCGTGAAAGGTCTCTAATCTTCCAAATTGGGCTCGGGAGTTAGGGCCCATTCGACATGTGATGAGCGTAAGTGGTGAGATTTGTCTAGTGGAAGATGGGAGGCAAAACACCATGGTATGTATTGTGCAATTTGTTCCCTTCCCTTTTTTTAGTTGGAAAAACAACTTCTCTTTCTGTGTACTAACCCTATTATTGTAGGCATCGGGGAGTCTTCCAAAGCGAGGTCGTGCCTTTTTAGAGAGGGATAAGGGTTGCTAGCTTTTGGGATAAAGAATGATAACAATAAGGAAGAGATACCTTTGTAGGGTAACGGTGCTCAAAGCAAGGTGAACCTGGACTGGGGGCCCAGAGTGGAACTATTAACTGGCTTTCGTGGATATGATTTTTGGCTTTGGAAAGGTCGTTTCTCCTCCGTTGTCGTCCTCTTTGTCCGTCGGAGGTACTTCAAGGGATACTCGAAACCCGTGATCATATGCGTTGAGTGATCGTGCCTCGACTGGGGTCGACTCTTTTGGAGCTGAAGGAGCCTGGCTAGCAGATGTGCGCTCGACCTTTGAAGAAGCCTAATGGATTCACTCTGTGGTGAGTTTTTTCACATGCCTTTCGAGTTTCGTGCCTTCCCTTCCTTATTGAGTTTTGCTTTGCAGGATTTTGACAAGCTTAAGTACGAGTTGTTTCACTGTGAGGCCAGGCTGCGGAAAGCTCTGGATGAGGAGAAATCCCTTAGGCTCCTTTGTGTTGAAAGGGAAGTCGATCTGGCATGTTTACGGTATGAGGCGAGTCAGAGCTCGAATTATGAGAGCTATTTGAAAGAGCAGGTAGCGTTTGTTTCGAGCAAGTGTGTGATCTTTCTTCTAGCTCCTGAGACTAATGTTTCATTTATTTCAACTGCTGAAAAAGATGGAGGACCTATAGCACCTTCAGAATGAAGTTGGTCTAGCCAAGAGCGAGTATGATGATTTAAAGGCTCAGGCAGACGCTCGGGCTTTGATGGAGAAATGTGCTCTAGGCAAAGCCTCTGCCTTTAAGGTTCAGCTTCACTTAACTCGTGATAATAGCTTTGTTCGAATAGATATGATTGTGAAGCTCGAGTCTGAGCTTTTGAAGATAAAGGCCAAGGTTGTGGATACCCGGGCTGAAGCTGTAGTGAGCCGAACAAAAGCTGACAAGAAGGCGGCGGTCTATTTGAAGGACATTGTTGATGCTCAAGCTGAGCTAAGAAGGATTCTCAACCGTGAGGACAGGAGCAATGAATATGCTCGGTGTAAATATCGAAGGGAAACCATCGAGGAGATCCATGCTAGGGGCTTTGACCTCTTGACAGAGGTTAAGCAGGCGAAGGCAGATGAGCTTGGTGCTCGGTTACTTCTGTCCGATGCTGAGTATAGCAAAGATAAGGCCAACGATCCATATTCCACAGGGGGGGATGTAGATTTTACTTTTTGATTTTGTATATAGCATTTTCAAAGCATGTTTGTAAATAGAGCTCGTATTTTTTTGCATGTATGTATGAAGAAGAAACCTCGTAGTTTTGTTTCTCCTGAATTTCTTTTTGCCTTTGCCATAATTTTAGTCAGGTGAACTGGTCTTTGAGTTGAGAGGAATCGTTAGATTCATGATATGGCCCTGGGGCTCATTAGGCTGGCTCGTAGGCTCTTACACGCTTGGTCAATGGGACCTTTTAGTATACGTCGGTGATAACGACTCTTTTGCTTTTGTTCTTAGGCAGATTTAGTTAAGTACTTTGAGTTCAATCTCCAAATCAGGTTTCGACTCTAGCTCATTCGACCCTCGAGTTTTTGAATTTAAAGTTGGCCCTTAGGCTCTTACGCATTGGGTCGGTACGACCTTTTGTATGGGCTGGCGACAATGGCACGTACGCCTTGGGTTGATGCGACCTTTTATGCGTGGGCTGGCAACAGTGGCTTTTATGCCTTGGGTCGATGTGACCTTTTATGTGTTGACTTTATTTTACCTCGATAAGGATTTTCTGAAATAGTGTTTTCTTGACTCTTGATGGTTAAATAAAAAACCTCGATTACGAGTCGTTATATGGCGATGATCGAGCACCTCGGAAGGTTTGGCTCGGAAGATGAGTATCTGCAAGCCAGTGTTTAGGAGCTGACATGGTCGAAGTACTTTTGCCTACATCAAGGGTAGCCTGTTTAGCCGGTTCTTTTCGAAGTAGATTTGAAGTAATTGAAGGCCTGTGATTTGTAGCGACAGTCGGGCGTCCCCGAGCTACGTTAGTTTGACTGGTACAACCTTGTGACCGTAGTAGTTTGCGTTTGGCCAGAGCTATTTTTAGTCTCGAGTGAAGTAGTTTTGGCTTCTATATCGAGGGTATACCTTTAGGGGTCTAACAGATTTGATATATAGCCTTAACATTGAGATCGGGTTTATGCCTTTAGTAAGGTCTTACAGGTTTTGCATGCCTTTGAGGTCTTATAGTTTGGATACTTGGTACAAGTATGGTTCATGCCTTGCTTGAGGTCTTACAGATATTGCCACTTGGTACAAGTGTGGTTCACGCCTTGCTTGAGGTCTTACAGATATCCCCATTGCCTTATGTAGGTCTTACGAGATCGTGGTTGCCCGCTTTGGGTCTTATGGCCTATGGTTTATGATAGGTGGCGATTGGAGATAATCCACGAGTCATCGAGCATTCCTTGGCTCGATATGCATTACTTGTAAACTTGGTATTGTTTCATTGAGGGCTTACGCTTTCGAAGTTTCTGACACAGAGGCAATGCAATTTTTGCAACTTTGATGCCAGTCCCTGAGTGCTCGGGGCGCTTTTTTAATGACCCGACCAATCATTTTGAGCTTTTGCACTTTGCTCGCTAGTTCTCAACCATTACTAGCCCCCTGTGATGTACTATGACTTATGCAAATCGTTGGTTTTGGTTTTCATGGTAATCAGAATGGTTTTGGAAGAACAATTCTATATTTGAAGCTTTAAATTTGAAAGATCTGACCAAGTTTTGACTTTTTAGTAAAAGATCTTGGATTGAAATTTTTATGATTTAGTTAGCTCCATTAGGTGATTTGGGACTTAGGAGTGTGATCGGAATGTGTTTCGGAGGTTTGGAGTAGCTTTAGGCTCGAATTGGCGAAAATGGATGTTTGGCATTTTCTGGATGATACGGTGAGATTTTGATATAGGGATCGGAATGAAATTCTGAAAGTTGCAGTAGGTCCGTTGTGTCTTTTGGGATGTGTGTGCAAAATTTCAGGTCATTCGGTCGTGGTTTGATAGACTTTTTGATCAAAAGTGGAATTCGGAAGTTTTTTTGGAACCTTAGGCTTGAATCCGATGTGATTTAGTTTATTCAATGTTGTTTGGGGTGTTTTGAAGATTGGTATAAGTGTGGATAGTGGTATATGACTTGTTTGTGCTTTTGGTTGACGTCCTGGGGGCCTAGGGGTGATTCCCGATGGTTGACAGAAGGTTATGAGTTGCAATATGCAGCTGAAAAGCTAAGTTACTATCATAACTGCACCTGCAGCTTGGGAACGGCAGCTGCAAGCCAGTAGAAGTGCAATTAGGGTCGCAGATGCAGAAATGGGAAAGAGACGCCAGAACTACAGATTCGGAAGATAGTGCGGGAGTTTGATCGCAGGTACGATCTGGGGTGCTTAAGTGATAATCGCACCTGGGTCTGCAGGTGCGGGTCTGCGGGTGCAAGATTTTGTACCGCAGAAGCGGTTTTGCTAAGGGCAGATCATATAAATTAAGGCCTTCGTCATTTTGAGCTATTTTTCATCACTTTTCATACGGGATAGAGCTTTGGAGAGCCAATTTGAAGAGGGAATTCAAGAAGGTTTCGTTGAGGTAAGATTTTGAACATAAACATGTTTCTATGGTGTTATTTCATGGACTAGGCTTGTAATTTATTGAAATTAGTGGTTGAAATTGAAGAAAACTTGGGCTTGAAATTGGAGGCCTAAAA
Organism: Nicotiana glauca; assembly: GCA_026770625.1. Taxonomy (NCBI): domain Eukaryota; kingdom Viridiplantae; phylum Streptophyta; class Magnoliopsida; order Solanales; family Solanaceae; genus Nicotiana; species Nicotiana glauca. Next base: position 130,098 of record MU722720.1, read on the forward strand.
TTTGGGATTTAAGGGGTCATTTGTGGTTGGATTTTGGTAAATTTCGTATGTATGAACTCATTAGAGTATAGGGATTCCATTGATGTTAATTTTGTCAAATTTTGAGATGTGGGTCCGGGGGTCGGGCTTGGCTAATTTCAAGATTCATGTCATAATTTAATTATTTTCGCATGGGCTTCGTTCGCTTAGCATATTTTGATGTTATGATTTTGATTTTTGTTAGATTCGGCGCAAGTTGAGGCCGAGATGAGAGACAAAGGCATCGCAGGCTAGAGTTTGGACTGGATTGAGGTAAGAGATGATTGTAAATATTGTCCTGAGGGTATGAAACCCCGAATTTCACATTGTTGTGCTACTTTGAGGTGACGCACACGCTAGATGACGAGCATGTGGTCGTGCACCATTGGGAATTGTGACTTGGTCTATCTCGTATGACTGTTAAGTCGCGTATTTTACTTGAAAACTATTTGATATTATTATATTTTTGAAAGTATTATTATGTTTGAATGACGTATCTGGGCCTTGTGCTGACTATTTGGACCCTTGGGGCCTTTTACTACTATTTTCCTCATTGTTTTGGTTTACTGTTACACTTAGTCATGCTATGTTCTTACTATTTTCATAACTCGATTTTATTCACTCCTTTTTTGATTTCATAAATAATTTTTGAGCCGAGTACTTGTTTTACTGTCAGCCCGAGGGGCTTGAATGAGATCTGACTGAGTGAGGCCGAGGGCCTGTGTTGTGAGGATATCATGGGATCGGGTTTCACGCCGCAACATGTGGCACTATTTTGTGATATATGAGAGACCAAGGGCCTGATTTGTTATGCCACAAGGTGGATTGTGATTGATATGAGGCCGAGAGCCTATTTGATTATGCCACGAGATGGTTTCGTGCTTGGGCAATAAGGGGCCCCTACCGTAGTCTGTACACCCCCAGTTAGCACGGGTACCAGTGTGAGTGATGTGATGTAGCCCGAGGGGATGTTGTTGTTTCATATTGTTGTCCAAGGGGCTACTCTTGATGATGGCTTGTTATTGCGCTTGAGCCATAAGGGACCCCTCCTGGAGTCTGTACACCCCCAATGAGTGCGGGTACCCAGTGTGAGTGATGTGATGTAGCCCGAAGGACTGTTGTTGTTTCATATATATTGTTGCCGGAGGGGCTGTTCTTGATCCATGTTTTTCCCGAGGGGCAGTTCTTGATTTATATTATGCTCGAGGGGTTAGTTATGAGTGATTGTGAGGTAGCTCGAGGGGCTGATTCTATTGAGATTGTGCCCGAGGGGTGGTTTATGGTACAGGTTTTGCCCGAGGGGCTGTTTACGTTGTCTATCATTTTTACTCATTGTTATTATTACTCGCTTGAAACTATTGGAAGATGTTATAAAAGGAAAGGTTTTTTTACTGAAATAGAGTTTGATTTATGAAATAAATGATTTTTGTACTGTATTGGAAATGTACTATATTTTCTGTAGCATTATGACGTGATTTACGTGTTTTCTTACTGCTCATCTTTCACTTAATTTTATTACTTGCTGAGTAGGCATACTCACACTAGTCCCTGCACCATGTGTGCAGATTTAGGTAGTTTTGAACCCGGTAGTGGGTATTGATTGCTCAGTGACAGAGTCATTGAAGTTAGCAAGGTAGCTGTCAACATTCGCAGCACTACTTTTCTCCCTATTGTCTTCCTTAGACTGTATTTGGTACATTTTTAGACTCTTAGTTGTATCCAGACCTTAGTTGATGCTCGTGACTTGTGATACCCCGATGTCGGACTTGTGTTTTTATTCCGTATTGTTCATTTAGACTTACATTATGAGATTATTGATTAATTTAATTGCTAAAAATGACTTTTATTGAATAATGGTTGAATTCGGGAACTATGTCGACTGGCCTAGTTTCACGATAGACGCCATCACGACCAGGTCGGTTTTAGGATCGTGACAGCTTTTGACTTTGGAGTTATTTTGTGACTCTGATGTTACCTCGTTGAGGGCTTCTGAGTTTGGAGCTCCGACCTGGAGGTCATTCAGGCAGTCCCCAAGTGTTCAGGACATTCTTGACAGAGGAGCCATTTTTGCAAAAATACCGAGCTTCTTTGAAACGCAAAATGATTTTGGAAATTATTATTCGATTGATTGGTACGAGGATACATGTCTTTGAAGTTTAGGGCTTGGTTATCTATGCGGGCACGATTCGTTTGACCGTTTGGCCAGGTACATTATTTTTCCTATCGAGACCCTGTTCAGCATATCTTAGCTCCTCCGAGAAAGTGATCTTCTAAGGGGATAACCCAAGTATTTGAGGTTTATTGCAAGGGAAGCCTTGAATACTTGTTGAGTTTTCCTTGGGCAGCATATAGGTGTTGCCTCATTAAAAACCTTGCCGGTAAAACCCTTATTGGGATAAAAACTCGGGCAAAGGAAAAGAGTGCAATGCATGCTTTTGAAACCTAAGGCCTTCGAGAAGTGCTTCAGCCTTTTTTATTGGATACCTACACTCAGGTTAGCGTAGAGTAAAAATTGAAAGAAAAGGGAGACGGTCATACTTTACTGTAGACTTTGTCGGTGATGAGCCTTGATATGTTTCAGTCGCTTGTGATGAGGATGCGGTATAATCTTTTGCTTTGTTTAGTCGGGTTTAACCGAAGATGTAGTTTGCTACCGCTATTTCACTATTTGTTTATCCTTCATCTCCTTCGAAGGTGGAGGTACTGGTGTCGTGGCCACATCGTGCACCGCGAACATTTCTCTCGCCGCATGTTGTTCCCTATAGATGGTTGTAATCCCATCTTTTGTTGGGAATTTCATCATTTTATGGAGGGTGTATAGCACTACTCGCATGTAGTGTATCTATGGCCTTCCGAGCAAGGCGTTGTACCTCGTGTCTCCCTCGATGACATGGAACCTGCCGTTTTGGGTTGCGCCGGCCACATTGATTGGGAGGATGATTTCCCCTTTCGTCGTTTAGCTCGCCATGTTGAATTTGCTGAGGAATAAAGAGGCGGGTACGATTTGGTCGAGCAGTCTGAGCTGCTCTACCACCCTCGACCTGATAATGTTGGCCTAGCTACTTGGATCCATAAGTACATGTTTAATTTAAAAGGTATTTACAAGGAAAGAGATTACCAGTGTGTCGTTGCGAGGCTGAGAGAAGGTCTCAATCTCCTCATAGCTGAATGTGAAGGCCTCCTCAAGTATGTAGCCCCGAGTTCGCTTTTCTCTGGTGATTGATATTTTTGTTCTTCTCATCATAGGCTCATGTGGGGCATTGACGCCTCCCAAGATCATGTAGATGACATATTGTGGTTCATTTGTTTCGTTCTTTTTGGCTGCCTCTCTTTCCAAGAACTGATTTTTGGCCCGGTCGCTTAGGGATTCCCCGAGGTGACCTTTATTGAGTAGTCTAGCTACTTCTTCTCGGAGTTGGTGGCAATCTTTGGTCCTGTGGCCATGCGTGTTGTGAAATTCATACACTAAGTTATGATTCCTTTGCGAAGGATCAGGTTGTACAGGGCTGGTCCACCTAGCGTCTCTGATTTTACTGATGGCAAACACGATGTCTGATATGTCGATATTGAAGTTGTATTCTGACAAGCGAGGTGCTTCCGTTGGCCCTGTGTGCCTATCAAATCCGCCTCTATTGATGAGTCCCCAAGGATTCTGTCCTCGGTCTATCTTTTGGTCATCGCGGGGTATGTTGCGCCTCAGGGCATTTCTCCTATATTTGATGTATGGCCGGTACCTTTCTTTGTTTGGTTTTGGCTCCTTTGCCAGAAGCTTGATTGAGTATACTGAGCCCATAGGGCCCCCCATATGGTCGTCCTCAGCCCTGATTTTCGACTAGTATCGGTTGTGAACTTCTGACCAGGTCACGGCGGGATATTCAACCAGATTCTATTTTCACTGCTTCGAAGCCACTGATCTTCACTCATTCAGACCTTGAGTGAAGGACTGCACTACCCAGTCATCGGAAACTGGTGGTAGTTCCATTCGTTCTATTTGAAAGCGATATAAGAATTCTCGCAGCATCTCATTCTCCCTCTACATAATTTTGAAGACGCCAAATTTCCTTATTGCTACTTTGATGTAACCAGCATGTGCCTTAATGAAAGAATTCGCCAGCATGGCAAACAAATCTATCGAGTTTGGGACCAGGTTGTGAAGCCACATCATTGCCCCTTTAGAAAGTGTTTCCCCAAACTTCTTCAGCAGGACGAACTCGATCTCATCGTCCCTTAGGTCGTTGCCTACTGCATAGGTGTAAGTAGTAATGTGATCATTAGGGTCTGAGGTTCCGTTGTACTTTAAGAGGTCTGCCATTCTGAACTTCTTTGGAATGAATTTCAGAGCCTCTTCCAAAGGGAATGACTTTTGCACGAACTTCTTTGAATCCACAGCTTCCAAGATCGAGGGTGCTCCCGGAATCTGGTCGACCCTGGAATTGTAGGTCTCAACCTTTTTGTCGTTGGCCTCTATCTTCTTCTCACCTAATTCGATCCTCATCGTAAGGTCCTCGAGAATCTTTATGATGGGGGGGTCGGCTACCGACCCATTGTTGCTTGATCTCTATGGTACCTGCTCGGCTGGGAGAACCATCCTAGGTGCTACCATGCTAGGAGTTTTCTGGTGACTTTGCAACTGAGCAACAGCCAGTTGTTGTACCTGCAACATTTCAAAAATAACGTAAAGGCTAACCTCCCGTTCTTCCCTAGCTGAGGTTTTCTGGGCTTCTTATTGGTCGCCTTGGTGTATGCTCCTGTTGGTGTGGGAACTTATTTCAACATGTTGAGCGTTGCGTGAAACCTTGTCCACGGGAATTGGTTTCGGTGCGTTCTCAGGGTTTCGTGGTGGTACACCAATACCTGGGACATCAACACCATTTTCTCCATGATCTTCAAGGTTGATGTTTTCACGTGCATTTACTGAGTTAGACATTTTGACCTGAAATCAAAGATCTTGGACAAGAAAAAGTGCGAAAGATAACTTGCATTACGTGGTTAAACTAAAAAGAAAATAATCACTATTATTTTTAGCCCCGTAGTGGGCGCCAAACTGTTTACCATTAAAATGGTAATAACAATTAAATTTTTTTATGGGATTCGAAAAATACGTGATCTATTTATGCAAGTTGTCAAGCAGTTGATGCTATGTGAAAGACTTAGAAACGAGATTAGATCTTGAGAGCAAGGTGATAACCAAACTGAATGATTAATAGTCAGGGCCTCGAGCTGGCTTATTTGAGGACCTCGGGATTGAGTCTGAAGCTAGGCTGGGAGCTAACGGGGTAATCGATGGGCGACTAACAGTTGGAATAAAATCAATGACGGTTCTTTATGGCCAATAATAAGCAAAAATAGAACAGAATGAATGCAAGAAATAAATTAAGTAATGAACTCAAGAGAATGTGTTAGAGAGCAGAAAGAATGTTCTTGTATATTTTAGTACGGAGTGACAGATATATGAAAAATGGCAAGGATCCTCTTTATATATGAGGGGGAATCCCAACATGGTACAAACGCATTAATTACAAAGATGTAGGGCTGGTACAGCCATTTAATGCCTTGATTCGCCTTTTCGGCTAGTCCACTAGACTTGTCCTGCCATATGCACATGCCATGGGAACTCCACCTTGATTCGCTGAGAACGGTGATTCACATTGTCTCGGTGTAGGTCATTACTCATAACGCCTCGAAGTCGAACTGTCTCAAAATCGACCATCGAGGATTCTCGAAGTCGAACACTGGAAGCCCTCTAGATGACGTGATGCTCATGAAATCGGGCAATTGATTTCTACCGTATATAAACACTCTTATGGATCTAGTTGTCGCCTCAGCAGCAACGTGCATAATATTGTTAAGAAATCAGCGTATCCGTGTTTTTTTTCCTTATTTGAGTTGTGACGACCTATCTAATGAGGTCCATTTTATATATCCTCTGATTAAAAAGGTAACTGCTAATTGACAGTTTGAGTTTACCATTCAGAGGAGGATTGTACCTCGTATTTATATTGGTTTATACCGTTTGTTTACTATTCCTCATACTTGTTTATTTCTTGCTATACATGATTTATTGGATTACTAGAAAGTGTCGATATCAACCCCTCGTCACTACTTCTTTGAGGTTAGGCTAGATACTTACTTGGTATGCATTGATTTACGTACTCATACTATACTTCTACATTTATTGTGCAGGTTTACGTTTTTGGTGGTCTCTTGGACGCAGAGACGTAGCTATTGCAAGGACTTTACGATGAGTTGCATTCTATATTACGGTCCGCAGCATACAAAGTCTCTATCAGTGTTATTTATATTCTCCTGTCTAACTTTTATTCCAGACATATATTGTATTTTATTATATTTCCTTGTTGATACTCATGCACTTGTGACACCGAATTTTGGGGGTTCCTCCTAGATGTTTAGTAAGGTAGTTCACGTAATTATTATCATTTTATCCTAGAATCTTTATTTTTTACTATTTAATTAATGTGAATTATGATTTTATGTAATAAAAATGATCAATTAAGTTGATCAATCACCGTTGGCTTGCCTGATGGCAACATCAGGCCATCATAACTTATAATGGATTTTGTGTCGTAACAAATGGTAGGTATAAATAATGCCTACTTTGCTATAATATAGAAAAGATAGTTTTAAGTAATACTATTATAAAATTGTTTTGATTTAGTATAAATAAGGTGTAACAATTGGTTATAGGAAGTAAAATTTCCATTATAATAACTGCAATTGACTTACCCATCATTCAAAACAACAAGGGTCAAGTTAGTGTAAAATTAAGTACAAGAAAATATAATTTATGATTAATGTTTGAGGTTAGTAGAGAGTATATATTTATTGGAAGATCAATTGACAATAGTTTATAAAAGTTTTAACCATGATAACAGAAAAATTTATAAAGTTTAGTTTGGTTACTAAACTAAATATAAAAGGGTGAAAAGCATTTTGATCATCCAACTTTACCTTAAAAATCAAACTCTTCCTCCAATATTAAACAATAGACATTATACTCCTCCTATCATATGCATTAATTTTTTTTACCCTTGACTTTTTCAATTCCTCCTCATGCATATAAATTTTCTTATTATACTTTTTTTGAACGCAAAATGGATATTATATTAAGAAACAAAAAATTTATACAAACATAATATAGTTTCTTATGACACTACTATTGCCAAGAGTTGCTAGATAATAACAAATAGTAGTAGGAATAAACTTAGTACTATTACATAATCCATGCTTGTTCTTGTTTACTTCAGGCTCAACAAAAAGAGGAGGACGAGCATAGTAGAAACACTTAGTAGAGGGCATATTCTTGACAGCTTCCTTGGATAACACATTTGCTACTTCATTTCCTTCTCTGAAGTTATATCTCAGAAAGCTTCAACTAGTGCATTAGTAAGCTGTATCCATGAACAATGTTAGAAGATAATGGTTGTCTTCGTATATGAGCTTGATAATTTCTATATAGTCTGTTTCAATCTCCATTTTTTGTAAGTTCATCTCTCTAAAATATTTTAAACCTTCTTGTAGCGCCATAGATTCTGCATGTGTGGGAGACACCGCATGGCCTGCTTTTGAAATCGTACCTACGACCCAGTCTCCGTTGCTATTTCTGAATATTCCACCTAAATCAGTTTCCATAGTGCTTTTCGAAAAAGCACCATCTATGTTTAATTTAACCGTACCAACAAGTGGTTTGTACCACTTAATACCAATCTTAACCTTATAAATTTTAAAAGAATTTTTTTTTCTGTAAAGAAATTGAATTCCCACCAAATGTTCTGATGGAGAAAGGAAATAGGGTCTCCCAACTAGTTGAATGATTGCTATTATTAATGAAAATTTCTTTTAGGATCATAAGCCAATGATCGTTCTTATCAATAGTTTGAGTAGGAATGCCCATGTTTCTCCAAAACTGTTTGGTAGCAAGGCAGTGTAAAAAGATAATTGGATATCTTCTACCCCTCCCCTACAAATAGCACATATCGTATCAATGTTAATACCAATATGGACTAATAGGGCTCGACAAGGTATACAATTATGCATGCATTTCCAAAGGAAGAGTTTGATTTTCTTTGGGCAGCGGAGGTCACAAATCTAGTTAAAAGGATTGCTAGGAATGATAATAGGAGTTAAGAATTTGTAGCAAGACTTCGTGCTAAATAAACCATTTGAATTTGAGTTCCAACTAATAATATCGTGCTTAAGGATTTTACTGGATAAAGGAGTTAAGGCAATGTTATTAATAATATTTTGGGGCAAATCGAAGCAAGAGATATTCGATTCATCATTCTTAATAAGGTCTTTAATGACAAAATTTTGATCATCCTTACTAAGAGGGCCATATATGGAGTTTCTATGAAAATTAGAGTTGTAAATTTATTTTGAGGTCCAGACATTAATATTAGAGTTTATACAAGGGTGCCATAATATACCATCGTTGCACAATTTCCATCCTTTAAGGATAGCTTCCAAATGAAGGAGGTGGTAGCCATTGATTTTTTCTAGGCATACTTTGTAGAAATGAGTTGTGCCCGTGGTGTATTAGGGTTATTCAAGAGTCTCCAAGTAAGACTCGTTAGCAAGACCATATTATTGGAAGAAGTTGATCGAATACCAAGACACCCCCCCCCCCATCCCATGTAACAATCAACCAATTAACAAGATGTAGTTTTTTTAGCATAATTAGTGGATCCCCAAATAAAATTCCTCCTAGTTTTATCAATTAGTTTAAGGATTTCGGTAGGGAGTAAAGTGTATTGCATAAAATGAGTAGGAATGACACTTAGGGTACTAGTGGCTAAAGTTGTCCTTCCAGCTATATTTAAAAAAGAAGATTTTCAGTGGGACAATCTAGAATGTAATTTCTCTAGCACAAATTGAAAATCTTTTGGCTTTGGAGAGTGATTTAGTATTGGAAAGCCAAGGTATTTACCAAACTCGTAACTAGACTTAATACCAAAAACGTTTGTGAGATAATTGGAAATTTCCTTAGGGCATTTTCTTGGGAAGATAATTTTAGATTTAAGGAAATTTATGGAGAGCCTGGATTCATTGCAAAAAAAATCCAAGTACGATTTTATACATTGGCCTATTTTTTTGTTAGCTTTCCCATTAGAGTAATAATATCCGCAAATATTACCTGGGAGAAGAAAGGTCCATTATATCTTGCTTTTATAGGATTCCACCTTAAAATATCTATTTGATGGTTAATGAGCCTTGATAGGAGTTCTAGGCAGAGGATAAAAATATATCGATATATAGGATTCCCCTGGCGATACCCCGATTGGGACTGAAGAAATTTGTTTTAGAACCGTTTAGACTCCCAAAGAGCTTGTACTAATACAATACATAATTAATCAGGACATATTTAGGGGGAATTTAAAGAATCTTAGAGTCCTATAGACAGAAGACCATTCCAGTCCATCGAAAACCTTTTCTGAGTCTATTTTGATTAACATATTGAAGCTAAAAAAAAATTTATCCACGGAGATTGTTCATAATTTCTTGGATGATAATGGCATTGTCACTACGGCTTGATCCTGTTAGCAATGATTTTAGTAATAATTTTATAGGACGTATTACAAAGATCAATAGGTCTGAAATTCATAAGATTATTAGCATTAGGGAATTTTGGTATAAGGCATGTATAAGTTTCATTAATACCCATTGGTAGGTATTGAGTTTCAGATACCTTATGACAATAATTAATAATAGTCACCAATAATATGCCAATATTTTTTATAAAAGAACAGATGTATGCCATCTGGATCCGGTGCTTTAAAAGGTTTAATAGAAAAAATAGCCTTAGTAATTCCATGTTTGATAAGGGCATATCAAGGCTAATTAGGTCAATAATATTGTGGCATAAGGGTTCTCTCAAGATGGCATTTTTGTGGGTCATGGATTTGAATGTCTTAAAGGCATTTACAAAGTAGGACAGGGTATGTTCAAGAATTAACTTGGGGTCCGAAATCCAATCACCATTATCATTTGTGAAATATATAATAGCATTGCGATGCTTATGGTTGGAGGCCATAATGTGGTAGTATTTTGTATTTGTATCACTATCATTGAGCCAAAAAAGTCTAGAGCGAAGTTCCCAAAAATCTTGCTCCATTTTCAGAATATTATTATACTCTAGCTGTAAATTAGATTCTAAATCTTGTAAGAAAAAACTCATATGGTATGAGGGGGAAGATTGAATACCATTAAGCTGAGCTAAGATCTACTTTTTCTTTATAAAGATTACAAATGTTTTACTTTTCCACTTAATCACCACATCTTTAAAAGAGTTTTGAGCACCAATAAGATCATTACTATTCCAGCATTGTTTTACAATGTTGATAAAGTGGGGGTGTCTACACCAAATACCTTCTAATCTAAAAGGTTTACCACTATGATTTATATTTTTTTGGATAAGACTAATTAGTAAGGGATTATGATCAGAATGGATTTTGGGAAGATGTATAACCACAGCCTTAGAAAATAAGGATAACCAATCTTCATTAACAAAATTTCTATCAAGCCTTTCCGTGATTAAACCACCAAATCTTTTTCTATAATTAGACCAATTATATTTGCAACCCTTATAGCCTAAATCCATAAGGTTACAATTGTTTATACTGTTCCATAAGGAGTTACTACGCCTACGATTAATGGGGTTCCCTCAAAATTTATCATTAGCACTAAAAATGTCATTAAAGTCTCCTCCTAAAAGTTAAGGACCCTTATAGTTTCTATGAATATTTTCTATATTATTCCATAAATCACATCTTTTATCTAATTTAATACTAGCATAAATAGAGGAGAAGAGCCAAGTAGTTTGAGCAGGAAGTATCTCAATAGTGACATGGATTTTTGGTTTCTCCTAAAAAAATTGTGAACCTTCACAACACTGGAATCCCATAAGATGACCACACCCCCAGCCTGCCCTTCAGAAGGAACCTCAATCATCTTTGAAAATGCAAAATTACTTAATAGAGAAATGTGATTTTCCATTTGAGTTTCCAACAGAGTAACCATGCATGGTATATGTGTATCAACCATTTCCCTCAAGTTAATACAAAATTTGTCATTGTTACCACCACGTATGTTCCATATTATGATATTAGTTGGTCGATACTTCATCGTTGCATGGTTGTTTGTGGAGCCATTCTCCATCTGTGCATGGAGCACTTGGTTTCTCCTTAGTGATGGAACCAACATCATTTCATGGCTCCCCATTGTTGGATCCTGTGGGGATCTGATATCCATCGAGTATTTGTATAGGCCTGGGGACAACTGAGAATATACCTCTTCTCTTGCATCTCCCTGAGGAGATATACCTTTACTTCGTTTAGACTTGAAAATTCCACTATTTCCTCTGACACTAGTAGGTTCATCTCTTCTACATTTACCTCTATGTGATCTTCTGGTCTTGGCACATTGGGAGGGGGTGGTGCGGTGCCTGATTTACTGGTGGTGGAACAAAGGCTTGGTTTAGCGCTTGGTTTTGAGCTACAGTCCATAGCATGAAAACTGGATTCATGTTTGAGATTTCTCCTGGTGGGAAGAAGGGAAGTTCTGTTATCATATTTTGTGGTGGGAGCAGATTGAAGTGTGGAGGCAGATTCCACTGATTTCTCATTGTCTGGGCTTGGTTTGAATTCATTGAAGGAGCTAGTGGAAGAAGGATGTTGTTCAACCAAATATAATTTTGGTAGTTTCTCATGGCCATGTTCATCCCCTCGGATAATAGCAGGGCCAATAATTGTGAGTTTTGGATAATGATTATTGTCTCCTGGACATCTAAGATCATGTTGAATGATATTGCATGGCCCATTAAAGTTTGCTCTATCTAGGACAATGGTTAATGGTCTTGAGGTAGGGGTGGTTGAATGAAGAAGATTGTTTGATTTCCTATCTGAGTGGTCGAATTTGGTAGAGGATTGCCATTGTGTGTGCTCTTTGGTGTCTTAGAATTTGAATAAGACTGAATCTTCTCCGACGAGGAATTGTATCCTTGGCATTGTTATTGCCGGATTGTTGTTTTATATTTTCTATCCGAACTAAGCTGATATGAGGGGTAGGGTTTTGAGAGGTAGGTTTAGATAGGGTGGTAATTATTGAATCTATTTGCATGCTTTGGTTACTCCTGGGGGATGAGATTTTAATGGGATTTAGGGTGTTGATTGAGTTAGACACGTGTTTATCGGCATTGGCCATTTGTTCATCCAATGAGATATTGCGGGACAGGTGTTGTGGATCCATATCTCCATCCATGCAACTAATGCTATTTAATGGGCGAGCATTAGGGGGGTTTACTCTCCGTGTTTAAAAGATCTACATCACACTGTTGGTGAATATTAGGGGAGGGATTAGAATTATTAACAACGTTAGTAGCTATATTAGTAGATTGCATGCCATTTAAATTAGCTTCCTTTATGGATGACACGTAGCTATTGGTCATGTTTTTTGAGGCCACGTCCTTAGGTTTATAGTCTAAAAACATTTTAGAATTCTTGATTTCTTTTTTATTTCGGTCTATGGGCGGATTATCCAAAGCAACAAACTTGTATCTCCGGGTAACGTGTTCGTTTGTAGAAATGTCATTTTCATAAGGGGAGATCTTTGGTTTAAAAAAATTTTAATTGCTTGTAGAGTTAAAGCTGGTATAAGGGTGTTGAGAAGAAGATAACAGACCTGGTATTTCATGTGATAGATTATTAATTATACCTGGCATTTGGCTTGCCTCATTCCTTCTCCCCTTGGCTATTTTTTTCTTTGTAAAGCTAACCGTCTGCCATACTGCATCTCTGATTTCCTAGGCATTATTGCTTATATTTGGTTGGGGAGTGGAGTGGTTTGGCAGTACTGATGGCTCTATTAGTGTGGTCTTGTTATGTAGCCATTTTATAGTTGACCTATCCTACAACAGCTTTTGCAAAATAAATTTTCACCCTCGTATTGTACATTCTGCTCTACGCATAGGTAAGGCTAACAAATTTGTGGAAATAAAATATATATATGAAACTAACAATTAACAAGTAAATATAATAAAGGAAATTAAACTGTCGCTCGGCACATACAATAATAACACTCTCGCACTAAACATAGCACGCCCAAAACCCAAAAATTTATGAATCACAAGCTAAGAAGTACATAGTGGTTCTAACTCCAGAAGTCTAATAACAAAGAAAATACAAAAAAAGCCTATAACTAAAGGGAGAATAGAGGGGGACTCCTAGGTCTGCGAATGCGGCAGATATACCTCGAAGTCTCTGGATCACCTCACCTCAATGGAAATATGGCTGAGAAGAAGAACGTGGATCTGCACACGAAAAACATGTGCAGGAAAATGCATGAGTATGCCACAGCGGTACCCAGTAAGTGCCAAGCCTAACCTCGGTCGAGTAGTAACAAGGTTAGGTCAGGGCCCTACTGATTTATACATATAATAAGGTAAAAAATCATGAAATATGGCAGTATAGTTAAAAATACTGACAGTCAATGAAAAATGAAATTACAGAAAGACATGACTCAGTACAGAGAGATATCAACAGGGGATATCCCAGGATAACGTCCCGTCGTCCCAAACATAAATGTACAGAGGATCTCCCAGGATACCGTTTTGTAGTCCAACTCATAAATGTGCAGGGGAATCTCCTGGAATACCGTTGCAGAGTCGCAAAGTAAATATCTAATATAGGAGGATCTCCCGTGATACCGTTCCGTAGTCCCTAAGAAAATATCAAATACAGGGGGATCTCCCGGGATAATGTCTCATAGTCCTAAAGTAAATACACAACCAAATCAGTAATACACAACAGTCTCAACAAGAATTATACAGTTCTATTCAAGTTCGTATCAAAGAGACACGTAATTCCTACTCTAAACATGCTACACAGATTCCAAGTAAGCAGGTAAAGCAAAAAAGACAATTAATCCACGTAAGCATGATTTCCTAAGCTAAATAGAAGGCTTCATACACTAATATTGATCAATTAAGGAAAACACATATATTTACTTAAAGAAAATGGGACTTTTTAACAATTAACACATGTACCCACTCATAACCTCATGTACATGGCATCCATGTAACAACAGTACCAAAATCCTTAGGAGAGTTTTTCCACACAATGTTAGGCAAGCCACTTACCTCGAAATAGCTCAAAATCAATCTGATAATACGCTCTTGCCACGAGTATCTAACTTTGAGTGGCCCAAATCAAATCAAATCAATTACATATCATAAATATAGCTACAAGCAACTAATTTAGCTAATGAATTCAAAGCTACGACGAGAATATAGGAAAATTCCCAAAAATCCTCCCCAGACCCACGTCTCTGAATCGGGTAAAAGTTACCAATTTAGAACACCCTTTCACTCACGAGATCACTCGTTCAAAAATTATTCAATTACGATACTTAAAACCTTATCAAAATCAAAAAAGTCGATTGGGGAACTTTTCCCCCAAATTCCCATTTTTCCAGTCAAATTCCTTGATTAGATTGCAAAAATTCCTATAGATTGATGAAATATAAACGAAAGAGGGTTAGGACTCTTCGAAAATCTCACAAAATCGCCTCTCACCGAGCTTCAAATCTCCCAAAATTGAAAATGGGATAAAATCCTCGACTTGGCCCTTTTTCTGCCAGAGATCTCGTTTTCGTGAGGGGTCCATCTGCGGTACCGCACCTTTGGAAAAACCCTCGCAGGTGCAGAAATCACTTATCCGGGCTTGGGCCGTGACTGAAGGTTGTCACACCTCCTTTTTACCGAATAATATCAGCCTTTACTACACCTCGGAAAGAGATATAGTAAAGAAAGGAGTTTTTTCATTTTAAGGACAATCGAAACGGGATCCGTTTTATTTAAAAAATCAGAGTCGCCACTTGGGAGATTTATGGTGTCCCAAGTCACTGGCTTGAATCCCGAATCGAGGAAGGGTTTGACTCTGTATTAACAGTCGCAAACCAGAAATCCGGGTAAGGAATTCTGTTAACCCGGGAGAAGGTGTTAGGCACTCCCGAGTTCCGTGGTTCTAGCACGGTCGCTCAACTGCTATATTTGGCTAAATTATTTGATTTTAATAAGTATTATCCTATTTGTGCATTTTTAGAATTAATTACCGCTTTTTGTCAAATTATTTTATTTTAAGAAAATGAACGTCGTTTAAGAACGTATTTTCGGATCACGTCACATGAAATGCACCCGAATCCTCGATACATTCTTATTCAACGTTTTCGGATTTGGATTTGGGTTGCATGAAATGCACACCCGAGTTTAGGAATGTAATTTTATTAAAATCGCGTCTAAAGAGACTAACGTGTTGTTATCTTCTGGGAAGGCCGTGAAATTTGCTAAACGGCCCGTCCCGAATCTCTAAGTATTTTCATATTAAGTAACTAATGAGGGCCCCGCAATTGTATATTTGATTTGGCGAGGCTCGTCCCATTTTTATTATTAAAGGTCAATCCTAAAATAAGCTATATTTTCCTATTCACTATTTGTCTCTAAAGGATAGCTAATTTACAAATAACTTCGGGCCTCGAATTCAAGTCCGAATTCAAACAAAAGGGAAGACCCTTTTAGCTTGAACCCGCTACCTAATTCGAAACCTATTTTTATATTACAACTAACGGATCAATTGTTATTTATTAACGGTGACTTCAAAGAAACGCTTAATTGCCCAAACCTTGAAACTGGGCCTGAAATTGGCCCAATTCCGCACCAGCTAGCTGTGTAAAGACTTGGAGATCGAATCCGGCAACGTTCATTTCGAACTGGAAAGCAAATCCAGCCTCGCTGGAATCAGTATTCCGTTCGACTCAAATAAATGAGTTGAGATTGAATTTCAATTACTAATCTCTTGAGAGTTATGGAATCCCAACTTTCAAACTTATTCACACATGATCCAATGGTCATTAAAATTTCAACAGTTAATGTTCAAACTGACTTAACAAAATTTTGGCATTTTTGAATTAATTCATGCTGTTAAATGAAAGCGCAGGGAAATAATAAACTAGATTGAACTTAATGGATTTAAGTTCTAAGAAAAGCATTGAACCTCTAAAATGTTAACAATAATCAGACCCTACTGAATTTTCATACTTGAGGCTTCATTTTATATTCACGAATAAAATCACCAACCAATTAATTCTAAAGCCAATTGACGAATTAATATTAGGGTTACAGTCCAAATAGAACTCCTCAAACAATACATATGATCCCATAAATTATAAATACAGTCACACTCAATTACATTTCCATACAATAACTCAAATCAACAAAATTTAGTGTAAAATTAAGCCAACAGGATGATTGAACCACATCAGTTATAATCTTCATTTTTCAGTTCATTTTCGACAGAGATTGATACATCAAAGATCAATGTGTACCTGGAATTTGAACCAAATAGGAAAGGAGAAGTCAGCAACGTCAAACAGCAGGTACAGCGACAAAGATCAGTAAAATCCAGCCCAGAATTCAGTTAGAAGAGATTTAAAACCACAATGAACCGGATATGCTTTGCAAAACAAATTCAAACCGATCCAGCTCACTCCAAAAAACTAACAGCTTAGCAAAATCAACCCAAAATAGCTTGGATTAAACCCAAGTCCTTTTGAAACACACCCGAGCAGTTACCAACTACATCAACCAGCAAATTAGGACCCAAATGGTGCAGCTCCGAGAGGGAAACTTAAAACTAACTGTAAATCTCCAATGGAACAGTATATTTTGAAAAAAAAAAATTTGAGTTTTTTTTTTTATTTTTTGAATTCAAAAGGCTAAAAGCTGAAGCTAAAAATGAAGAGAGAAATGCTTATGTATGTATTTTTTAGGGGGCTAAAACTGAAGACCCCTTCACAAGGCACTTTGATGCCCTTTTATAGGTAATAAGAAAAGAATCCATCAGATTTTTAGGGGTTTTCTTGTTAGTCCCCCATTATTTTCAGTTTGGTCCCACTATTTTTGACTTGCTAAAAAGTAAGTCCTTTTAAAATGCTGAAGTCTACACTTGTACCATATTCTAGAAGTCTCTAAGATGCTCTTTTAGCCTCAAAATACCTATACTACCCTTACCTCTGCTTTGAAATTACTATTCCTAAAGAAACTACCCTTTTCCATCCCAAAAATACCCTTTTACTACTCTGAAATTTCCAGCCTAAGTTAACTGAACCCAAACCCTCACCCAGTTAGGATTTAACTAAAGCTATCTAAATTCAGCTATATCCAATTAATCTAACCTAGCAATGAACTAATTAATACTAACGAAGACTGAAAATAAACTATGAAGCAGTAAAGTTTTTTAAATAAAGCAGTAATACCTCAACAAACCTATGATTAGCTAAACTAAATTAACATCAATCCACAAACTACAGGACTCATTTACCAACATGCTAACCAAACATGAATTCAACAAGTAACGATTAAACACTATTTCACGAATTTAGACCATTATCAGTAGGAATAGAGGAAGAATAAAAAACAAAAGCTTGAATGACAACACTACCAGTACTGATAACTACCAAAAGTAAAAGAAAGAGGAAAGAGAGTATTAACAGAAACAAATTCGAACAAAGAAGAAAAGAAGAAAAAACTTACTGGAAGTAGTCGAATTTAATTAACCTCTGGAACTAATTCTAATTAATATTATGAGTTTATCTTTGTGAAGATGGACTCATAATATTCATCAAAATTAGTTCGAGAAAACAACACCACCCTCAAGCAGCAAACAACCTTGAACCCTAGATTTGAAGTTCCTTGAACGTTAGTGATATTTGAAGGACTTTAACCAAAGATTCAAGATGAGGAAGGGTCGGAGACTGTCTGGTGTTAATTTGGAATTGTTTGGACTATTTTGTGTTTTTGATCCCAAATTTCAAATGCTTATTCGAGAAGCCAGGGTTTGATTCGAGAAAAACCGCTAGTACGGTTGGAACGAGGAGAGTGAGGAGAATGATGGGTGTAAGTTTGGTGGGTTTTAGCATTGGCGCCGCCATCGGCGGTCTAGGGGTTTCAGGGCGGCGCGGTTAGGGTTTCTGGGAGAGAGGGAGTCGAGGAAGATGATTGGGTTTGAGAGGGGGGATAGGGGCGATTCGGACATATATATATTAAGTGATGAGGGCTTCCTGGCCGTTTGATCAAACAACATCGACGGCCAGGATTAAGAATTGACGAAACGACGTCGTTTCAACTTACCGTGACTGGACCGGGGTAATTCTTTTTGGGCCTGGATCGTCTGATCTGTTTGGGCCACTGATTATGCTGGCTAATCCGAATTTTGCCATATATTTTGTATTTTTATTTATCACGTGCAAATAACATGCAAACAATCAACACAAAATTCACACAAATTGTAAAACAAAGGAAAATTGTTTTATTTGAATTTTTATGGGAATAACTCATATATAGGGTAAAAATCACGTGCTCACAAAGGTACTGGGCCGCATCTGCGGTCCCTGATGCACAAGTCCAATTCGGCTTTTGCGGTTCACCCACCACTTCTGCGGCACCTCACCTGCGGTCCTAAATCCGTAGGTGCGAAAACAACCGGTTCAGCACTTCAGAAGTTGCATAAGTCCAAATTCTCACCCGTTAAGCATTTGAAACTCACCCGAGGCCTCTAAGATCCCAACCAAACATACCAACCAATCTTAAAACATCATATGAATTTAGTCGAGAACTCAAATCACATCAAACAACAATAAAACCACGAATAACCCTCCAATCCATTCCTAATTAACTTGAATTTCCAAAATTCTACAACCGATGCAAAAACCAACCAAACCATGTCAGATTGACCCTAAATTTAGCACACAAGTCATATTCAACACTACGGACCTACTCCAACTTCCGAAATTGGATTCTGACCCTGATTTAAAAAATTCCACTATCAGCCCAAAACTCCAAAAATTCAACTATCGTTAGTTCAAGCCTAAAAAAGCTACGGACCTCAAAAATACAATTCGGACCCGCTCATACTCCGAAAATCACCCAATGGAGCTAACAAAATCAATGTAATTCCATTCCGGAGCCGTCTTCACACTGCTCCAACTAGGATCCAAATTCTAAGTCTTAAACTCTCATTTGGGGGCTAAGTGTCTCAAAATAATCCGAAATTCAAGAGAAACCATCCCGACAATTCACAATAGCAAAAAAAGACATGGGAAAAGCAGTTAATAGGGATCATGGCATAAATTCTCAAAATGACCGGCCAGGTCGTTACATCCTCCCCCTGTTAAAACCTTCGTTGGTACTCGAACAAGCATAGAGATATATCTGAAGCAATGAAAAGATGAGGGTAACAGCTGCGCATATCTTGCTTGGTCTCCCAAGTAGCCTCCGCAACCAACTGACCCCACCACTGAACCTTTACTGATGCAATGCTCTTTGACCTCAGCTCTCGAACCTGCCTGTTCAATATAGCTATTAGCTCCTCAATATAAGATAGATCCTTGTTGAACTGGACTGAACTGAAATTCAACACGTGCGATGGATCACTGTGATATCTCCGGAGCATCAAAACATGAAATACCGGATGAATTCCTGCTAAGTTAGGAGGTAAGGAAAGTTCTGAAGCAACCTCCCCAACACGTCACAACATCTCAAAGGGGCCAATAAACCTTGGGATCAGCTTGCCCTACTTTCAAAATCTCATAACGCTCTTCACAGGCGAAACCTGAAGCAAGATCCACTCTCCAACCATAAATGAAACATCGCAAACATTCCGATCCGCATAACTCTTCTATCTGGACTGGGTTGTGCGAAGTCTATCCTTCATCACCGTAACCTTCTTCAAAGCGTCATGAGCCAAGTTTGTGCCCAATAATCTAGCTAGCCTTGCCAGGCTCGAACCAACCAACTGGGGATCTACACCGCCTACCATACAGAGCCTTATACGGTACCATCTGAATGGGACTAGTAACTGTTGTTGTAGCCAAACTCCGCAAGTGGTAAGAACTGATCTCAAGAACCTCCAAACTCCATGACACATGCATGGAGCATATCCTCAAGAATCTGAATAGTACGCTTGGACTGTCCGTCCGTCTGGGGGTGAAATGTTGTACTCAACTCCAGGCGAGTATCCAACTCATGTTGCATGACTCTCCAGAACTACAATGTAAACTGAGTACCTCTATCTAAAATGATGGAAACCATAATACTATGCAGAGGAACAATCTCCCGAATATAAATCTCTGCCAACTACTCCGAAGAATAGGTGGTACACACAGGAATGAAGTAGGCAGACTTGGTCAGCCGATCCGCAATCACCCAAATGGCATCGAACATCCTCAAAGTCCGTTGGAGTCCAACTACGAAGTCCATGTGATCCACTCCCACTTCCACTCAGGAATCTCTATCTGCTGAAGCAAGCCACTAGGGCTCTGATGCTCATACTTCACCTGCTGACAATTGAGACATCAAGCTATAAACCCAACTATATCTTTCTGCATCCTCCTCCACCAATATTGATGAATCAAATCCTGGTACATCTTTAAGGCACCCGGATAGATGGAATACCACGACTTGTGGGCCTCCTCCAAAATTAACTCCCGAAGTCCATCAATATTGGGTACACATATCCGACCCTACATCCTCAATACACCACCATCACCTATGGTCACATCTCTAGTATCATCATGAAAGATCTTGTCCTTGAGGACAATAAAGTGAGGGTCATCATACTAACGCTCTCTGATATGATCAAACAAGGAAGACCGAGAAACCACACAAACTGGGACCCGACTGGGATCCGAAATATACTATATCACAAACTAGCTGGCTAAGGCCTGAACATCCATCACCATGGGCTTCTCTGTTGTTGGTAGATAATACAAACTCCCCAAAATCTCCACCTGGTGACTTAAAGTGTCAGCCACCACATTGGCTTTCCCCGGGTGGTACAAAATAGTGATATCATAGTCCTTCAGCAACTCCAACCACCTCCTATGATGCAAATTAAGGTCTTTCTACTTAAAAAGATGTTGTAAACTCTGGTGATCAGTATATATCTCACAAGGAACATCGTACAAATAATGATGCCGGATCTTCAAGGTGTGAACAATAGCAGCTAACTCGAGATCATGGACTAGATAATTTTTCTCATGCACTTTCAATTGTCTGGATGCGTAGGCAATCACCCTACCATCCTGCCTCAATATCGATCCAATGACAATCCTTGAGGCATCAAAATGGACAGTATAAGACCTTGAACCTATGGACAATATCAATACTGAGATGTAGTCAAAGCTGTCTTGAGCTTCTGAAATATCTCCTTACACTCTTCCATCCACCTGAACGAATCACTCTTCTGGGTCAGTCTGGCCATAGGTGCTGCAATAGATTAAAACCCCTCAGCAAATTGACGGTAATAACCTGCCAAACCAAGGAAACTATGGATCTCTGTAGCTGAGGATGGCCTGGGCCAGCTCTACACTACTTCCACTTTCTTCGGATCCACCTTGATCCCTTGACTCGATACTAAGTGACCTAACAATGCCATGGAATCCAACTAGAACTCACATTTCAAGAACTTTGCATATATTTTCTTTTCTCTCAAGGTCTAAAGAACTGTCCTCGGGTGTTGCTAATAATCCTCCAGGCTCCGAGAATATACCAGAATGTCATCAATAAAGAGAATGATGAATGAGTCAAAATATGGCGAGAATACACTGTGCATCAAATGCATAAATGCTGATGGGGTATTGATCAAACCAAATGATATAACAAGTAACTTGTAATGACCATACCGAGTACCGAAAGCAGTCTCTGGGATATCTGGCTCCTGAATCTTCAACTGATGATAACATGAATGCAAGTCAATCTTAGAAAACACTCAAGCACCCTGTAATTGATCATACATGTCATCAATACGAGGCAAAGTATACCGGTTCATCACTGTAACTTTGTTCAACTAGCAATAATTAACGCACATATGCATAGAACCATCTTTTTTTATTCATAAACAAGACAGGAGCGCCCCAAGGTAAAACACTGGGCTAAATAAAGCCCTTATCTAGAAATTCCTGTAACTGTTCTTTCAACTCAGGAGCAGCCATACGATAAGGAGGAATAGAAATGGCCTGAGTGCCTAGCAACAAATCAATGCCAAATTCAATATCTCTATAGGGCGTCATGCTTGGAAGATCAGATGGAAACACATTAGGGAAACCCCGTACTACTAGAACTGAATCAACTCAAAGGGTATCAATACTAATATCTCACATAAGCTAGATACGCTTCGCACCTCTTCTCAACCATTCGTTGAGTTTAAGAAATGAAATATCTCTACTAGGAGTGTGATCTAAAGTACCCCTCCACTCTAATTGCAGTACACATGCATAGCCAATATCACGGTTTCAGCGTGACAGTCAAGAATAGCATAATGGGGCGACAACTAGTCCATGCCCATGATGACATCAAAATCTACTATGTTGAGCAACAATAAATCAGCTGGTCTCAAAACCACTAAGAGCAATAAAACATGACCGATAAACGCAGTCCACAATAAGTGAATCTTGCACAGGAGTAGAAATATAAACAAGGGAACTCAAAGAATCCTGAGAAACGCCCAAATGTGGGGCAAAATAAGAGGACAGATATGAGTAAGTGGAGCCTGGATCAAATAGAACCATTGAGCCTCTATGAAAGACTGGAACAATACCTTAGATGATAGAATCGAAGGCAAAAGCCTCAGTACGAGCATAAAGGGGATAGTATCTGGCCTGGCCTCCCCCTCTAGGGCAAGCTCTACCTCCCTGACCTCCACCTCTAGCTGGCTGAGTAGGTGGGGTAGCAACTGGTGCTATGATCATAGACTGGGAACTCTGTGGAGTACATTGTGGCTGAGAAGTGTAGAGGTACACCCCTCCTAAGTCTAAGGCAAACCCTCACCATATGGCATGTGTCGCCATACGCAAAAAAAGCTCTGGGAGGACGTGGCTACTATGACTGGCTCAGGCCAGATCTGCTGGACTGACCAATGAAAGCACCTTGTGCAGGAGGCACACTAGATACTGGAGGTGCATAATAAGGCTCCTGCGGTCTAGGAAGAGCTGGAATACCATTGGTTGCTGGAAGAGTTGCATGAATGGAGCGACTCACAAAACCCCTACCATAATGAACTGCAGCTGGGGCACAGACACCAGAATAATGGCCCAACTCTCAAGACCTCTTGGCCTCTCTCTCCTCCCTATCCCGAGCAAGCATGCCGTCTACTCTCCTAGCAATGCTCACCACCTGCTGATAAGCAATATCCATCTCCAATACCCGAACCATGCTAGACCTGATACTGAGAATGAGCCCCTCAATAAACCGACAAACTCTCTCACATTCTATATAAACCAAGGTCGGTGCATGTCTGCCAAGTCACCGAAACGGACAACATATTCCGAAACAGTCATAGTGCCCTGACGCAAATGCTCAAACTCTACGTGCCATTTATCCCTGAGGCTTTGAGGGACATACTCCCTCAAAACATATCCAAAAAATGTGTCCATAAAAGGGAAGTTGTCTCAGCCGGACTGTCCAACTCAAAAGTACGCCACCTCTCGACTCTGCTACACCCATGGTGCAGATGATACAGTGTCACTCCTCCAGAAATCCCTAAGAATCCTCTGATGTTGAACCACTGAATTCAGGAGGCTTATAATTCTTGAACATCTCAAGCTTCTGTTGTTCCTCCCCTGAAGTTGCTGCCCTATCCTCGGGCTAAACAGTAGCTACAGGCGATATCGGTATAACCTCTGGGATCTGATCAACTTGAACCCACCACTCTAGAGAGCGTCCGACGGGAGTTTGTGCTCCTCCCCCAGCCTAAGATGTGGCTGCAGCAAGGGGAATCAACCCTGCATGAGCTAGAGTGGTGTATATGCTCATGAATTGTGCAAGGGTCTCCTAGAGAGCTGGAGTAGTAGTAGCAGTGGGCATATCAGGCGTCTGGGCTCCGGCTAGAGCTAGTGGTGACTCCTCTATAGTAGCTCACACAGATATTCTGGCTGTAGTGTGTGCGCGTCCTCGGCCTCTACCCAGGCCCTAGCCTCTAGTGGCTCTAGCATGGAGCACGGGTGCCTGGTCATCTTCGATAGCACGTGTCCTCACCATCTGTGAGAGAATAGAAGATAGAGGTTTAGAATTCCGAAATCAATAATCTCGTATGGCAAGGAATCAAATGAAGTGGAATTTTCCTAATAGTTGCATAGCCTTTCGAAGATAAGTACAGACATCTCCGTATCGATCCACAAGACTTTAATAAACCGGCCTGTGATTCATGACTCCTATGAACCTAGAGCTCTGATACCAACTTGTCACGAGCCAAGTTCTCCCTCCTTGAACTGTCATGACGGCACCTAGTCTCTACGACTAGGTAAGCCTAACAAATTTGCGAAAATAAAATAAAGATGCGGAACTAACAATTAATAAGCAAATACAATAAAGGAGGTTAAAATGCCACTCGACATATACAATAATAACACTCTTGCACTAAACGTAACACTCCCAAAACCCAGAATCACATAAATCACAAGCAATGAAGTATATAGTGGTTCTAACTCCAGAAGTCTAATAACGAAGAAAATACAGGAAAAGTCTATAACTGAAGGGAAAGAAGATAGGGACTCCTAGGTCTGCGAACGAAGCAGATATAACTCAAAGTCTGTGGATCGCCTCGCCTCACTGGAAATATAGCTGAGAAGAAGAACCTAGATCTGCATGAAAAATATGTGTAGGAAAGGGCATGAGTACACCACAGCGGTATCAGTAAGTACCAAGCCTAACCTCGATCGAGTAGTGATGAGGTCAGGTCTGGGCCCTACTGATTTATACATATAATAATGTAAAAAAGTATGAAATATGGCAATATAGTTAAAAATAGTAACAGCCAATGAAAAATAAAATCACAGAAAGGCATGACTCAGTACATAGATATAATAACAGGGGATCTTCCAGGATAATGTCCCATCATCCCAAACGTAAATTCTCAAAGGATTTCCCAGGATACTATCCCGTAGTCCAAATCGTAAATGTGCAGGTGGATCTCCCAGAATACCATTCCGTAGTCCCAAAGTAAATACCCTATATAGGGGGATCTCCCGGGATACCGTTCCGTAGTCTTAAAGTAAATATCTAACAACATAGGGATCTCTTGGAATACCATCACGTAGTCCCAAAGTAAATACACAACCAAATCAATACACACAAAAGTCTCAACAAGAATTATATAGTTCTATTCAAGTTTGTATCAAAGACAGGTAATTCCTACTCTAAACATGCTATACAAATTCCAAGTAAGCAGATAAGACAGTTAAGCCATGTAAGCATGCTTTCCTAAGCTAAACAGGAGGCTTCATATACTAGTATTACTCAATGAAAGAAAAATATAGATATTTACTTAATGAAAATGGGATTTTTCAACAATTAGCACGTGTACACATTCGTCACCTGACGTACACGGCATTCATGTAACAACAATACCAAAATCTTAAGGAGAGTTTCTCCACACAAGGTTAGTCGTGCCACTTACCTGGAACCAGCTCAAAATCAATCCAATAATACGCTCTTGCAATGGGTATCCTAACTCCGAGTAGCCCAAATCTAATAAAATCAATTACATAACGTAAATATAGCTACAAGCAACTAATTTAGCTAATAAATTTAAAGCTAAGACGAGAATATAGGAAAATGCCCGAAAATCCTATTTGAGCCCACGTCTCAGAATTCAGTAAAAGTTGCCAATTTAGAACACTTTCACGAGATCAGTCATCCAAAAATTATTCAATTCCGACACCTAAAACCTGGTCAAAATCTAAAAACTCGATTGGTAAATTTTCCCCCAAATTTCCATTTTTCTACTCAAATTCCTTAATTAGATTGAAAAAATTACTATAGATTGATGAAATATAAACGAAATAGAGTTTGAAATAGTTAACCACTGATTTCCTCTTCAAAAAACTCACAAAATTGCCTCCCACTGGGCCAAAAGTCCCGAAATTGAAAATGAGATAAAACCCTCGAGTTGGCCCTTTTTCTGCCTGAGAACCCGCTTCTACGAGAGGTCCACCGTATCTGCGGTACCGCACCTTCAAAAAAAACCTCGCATGTACGGAAATCACTTACCCGGGCTGGGCCGTATCTGCGGTCCCTGATGAGCAAGTCTAATTCCGTTTCAATGGTTCGCTCAATGCTTCTGCGGCATCTCACATGCGATCCTTAATCCGTAGGTGCGAAAACAACAGGTTTAGCACTTTCGAAATTGCCTAAGTCCAAATTCTCATCCGTTAGGCATCCGAAACTCACCCGAAGCCCCCGGGACCCCAATCAAACATACCAACTAATCTTAAAATATCAAATGAACTTAGATGAGTTCTCAAATCACATAAAACAATACTAAAACCAGGAATAACCCTCCAATCCAATCCTAATGAACTTAAATTTCAAAAATTCAACAACCGATGCCGAAACCAACCAAACCATGTCGGAATGACCCTAAATTTTGCACACAAGTCATATTCAACACTACGGACCTATTCCAACTTCCGGAATCGAAATCCGACCCGAATATCAAAAATTTCACTATTGGCCCGAAACTCCAAAAATTCAACTTTCGCCATTTCAAGCCTAAACAAGCTGCGGACTTCCAAAATACAATCCGAACCCGCTCCTACGCCCGAAATCACCTAATGGAGCTAACAGAATCAATGAAATTCCATTCCGAAGCCGTCTTCACACTGCTTCGACTA
Source organism: Nicotiana glauca (assembly GCA_026770625.1). NCBI lineage: Eukaryota > Viridiplantae > Streptophyta > Magnoliopsida > Solanales > Solanaceae > Nicotiana > Nicotiana glauca. The sequence goes on from MU722720.1 coordinate 156,849, forward strand.
CGGTTCAAATTTTATGAATTAAACTCTCATTTAGGGGTTAAGTGTCCCGAAACACTCCGAAACTCAAAGTGAACCATCCTGTCGATTCACAATAGCATAAAAGATATGGGGTTAGCAATTAATATGGTATCGGGACATAAATTCTCAAAATAACCGACCGGGTTGTTATAAGAAAATTGTGTTATATTCTTTTACCTGTAGTTTGATGATGACTGAATATTTCCATAGTTGATAGATGTGTTCTTGTTCTTCCAACGACAGGTGAATTTGGTGACCACCAATAAAGTATGTATTTGAGGATGGCAGACTTGATCCCTGTGCTAATGATGGATAATTACCGAAGGAGGGAGTGAAGTACCATGCTCACCTGCTTTTAATTTTTCTTTGAAACTTGGACCAAGTTTACTAGAATTTGTGATAGTAGAATTATTGTTGTAATAATTTTTATCCGATTGATATTAATAAGATCTTTTATTCTAATATTTTAATTGTGCCCATTTATTTTATCATTCAATTTTAGTAAACTATATATAATTGACTCTTGCTTTCATCTTTTTAAAATTTTTAAAAAAAAATTATTTTCATTATCGGTATACTCATGATATAGATTAAGAAAAATATTGTAATATTAATTATGTAAAAAAAAAAAGGGTAGAGACCAAGGCTGATAAGGTTAAGGGACCAAAATGTCTAAAGGACGGATTGGATTTTACTTATTATTTACTTTAAATTGACCCGTCACCGTAATCCACTTAAACTTTGGAAATTCAACTCATTTTAATCTGTTCATATTTTGCCTGCGTGCTCATTTGGCATTATTCGGCTAGATCATGCATTTGCAGAAGTAGATGTCGCATCTGCATTTGTAACTCAAACAACATTAATTATTATAATATCCCAATTTTATGATATATACTTTCTCCCTCTATTTTAATATATTTGAACCTTTTCGAGTACGAATGTCAAATAGATTAATTTTTATGTGTATTTCAACATTGATTCTTTAAGTTTTTTAGAATAAAATTTAAATATATAAAAATTACATGAAATGTACTATACATCATACTAGTTAACAATTTGAAATATTTAAAAACTATTTTGCAAAAGTTATGATCAATGAAAACCTTATTTGTCTCCCAAATAGTAATAGATTAATTCTTTTTAAAATGAATGGAGTAAATTATTTAAAAACTACATTTACAGCATATAAACTGAGAGAAGTTCGGCCATAATGGCACAATAATTCAACATCAAATTCTCTAGAATAAATCAAATTTTCTATCTCGAAAGAGATACATTGTGAAGCTTGCCTATGGGAAATTTAATGCTGATATAAATGGGAAAAATTAGGGCCTGCGGGCCATAAAAAGCGTGTTTTAAGGCATATTTTAGGTTAAATCCCAAGGGGACACAAAATCGTGAGGCTAGATGCTTGGGCCAGAGCAGACAATACCTTGCCAACGATGTGTGGAACAATGATAGAATTAACCCAAATAACTGTTACCATTGTTTAAACTAAAAATAGTCAGGTGATGTAAAATATATATATAATTCATGTATTATATGTGTATAATTATATATAGTTAGTGTATCATCTATGTATATATCGGTTAATTAAAAGTAAACACTGAGTGAATCTGACCGATTATTTGTGTTAAAATCCCTTTTTCTTATCAATTTAATCAATATATGTAAATCAATTTTAATGAGGCTTCATTTGGTTTTAATGTCTTAATCTGAATACATAAGTGATCATTCAGAAATGATCTCTAAATTTGAACACAGAGTATTTTAGACTTTTCTAGCTATAATGGAAACAAAATGATCCTCATACATCTTGACGCAGGAAGCAACCCAACCTTCCAATCTCTCTTTCGTCGGCCGTATATTTCGTATGTAAGCGTTAAGCTTGGATGGGCAACGTTTATACTCAAGGATTTGTTTACCCTAAAAATTGGCTAACAATTAAACTTATTATTATGTGGTTTTAAGAATACGTAATCTTACCTAATTTCAATTTATAAATGTAAAGATAACTGACGGAAATTGACAACAATATAAAGCAAACCAGCGTTTGGATAGATCCCTCGAGCTGGAATACCCTCGAGCTAGTTATGCAAGAATGATGAAAATTCAACAAGTTGATAAGCAAGAGAATATAAATTAAAGACAGAATATTGTATTGCTTTGATCTATGTGAATGTAAGGTGTCTACAAATGATGGGGACTCCTCTTTATATAGTAGAGGAGTCCCAATTATGGTATAACTCTCATTACAGAAGTAAATCACATAATTAGCCTAAACAATCACCCTTGATTTGATTTGTTCTGAGATTTCCGCGGTGATCTTCGACCAGTTACGAATCTCTCGCATTTCTGTGCGCTTCATTCAAAGTCTGTCATATATGACCTCGGTCGTTGTTGTCCTCGATCTCGGCAATCACCTCGATCTTTGGAATCAATGCTTTGTCTTCGAGCTCGGGTCTGATTCATTATGAGGCTACCCCCCGATTTAGTTCCATTGCCTCGTTCAAATAGCACAATCGGGTAGGCTCGGTTTTAACCTATACAGATAGTCCCCTCGTTTCTTGGAATGTAATGAGAAGAAACGAAATGAGCCTTCGATTTTATACCTCGATCTATCATGATGTTATTCTCGTGACGTAAGCGACTGAAGCATCGCGCCGGTACAGTTCCCAAAATCACTATTGATCGTTAGTTGATGGTCAGCCACTAATGGCTTCAAACCATCATAGCAAACATTATAAATAGATCTTCTTCATAATTTTCTCAAACTTTACTTTCAAAACTTCTCTTAATCTTCATAACCCTCTACTTCCTTCAAGTTCTTCAATTCGAATCCCATTGTCAACCTTCTCTCAAAACAACAAATTTCATCTTCTTCTTTCTTTGAATACATATAAAATGGCGAAAACATCAAAAATCGTTCCTTAAAAGGAGAAAGTTTCTTCATCGTGGTCGACCGGTGATAAAACGCTAGTGGAGCCACGCATCGAGGAGTGTATTCCCGGGGTGTTTGATATTACTTCCGGTTTCAAAGTTGAGATACCCTCGTCGGTCCCTGGACGATGTGAGCCAATGTCGAGATATATATGCTCGATAACTAAGGGCAACCTTAAGCAGGTGAAGAAAGATTGCCATTAGGAAGGCAAAGATATGGGGATTCCGATCTCCGAAGAGGACATCACTACTTATGTGAAAGGGTTCTTAAGTGTTTACACTTACTCTTTTGCGTTGGGTCCCATTGATCATGTTATCCTTGAATTCTGCCACCAATATCGAATAACCCTAGGCCAAATCCATCCTTCTTTTTGGCACATTATTATTTTGCTTCGATTCTTCGTGAGCAAGGTCGAAGGGATGCCTTTTAACCTCGACCATCTCATTAGACTGTACAACCCCCATCTCTATCGAGGCGGATTAATAAGGCTTCAGCGTCGGGCTACCAAGGTATTGTTTTTGAGAATAGATGATAACAAGGATTGATTATGGATGGGCCAGTTTGTCTGAGTGAGGACTTCCGAAATAATCCCGACCGAGAAGATTCCATTCCCCGAAGAATGGAACATGAAGCGTGAGTACAAGTCCACCTTTAGCTTCTGTGTATTATTTTGTTTCTTTTGCATTTTCTTATTGACATTCTTTCCTATGATGCAACGGTTTCTTGGGTTCCGGTGCAATCCCGAACCTTGAAGACTAAGTTAGGAAACTGGCCTCGGCCTCTTCATTTGCTGAGAGCTCGTGGTGTGATTTGGCAAAAGGTCGATGGGAAGCCAAAAATCACGGTAAGCTTCTTTACTCTTGTTTGATGCTCTTCTCTGAAATGTTTTTTTTTCTACTTGATTTCCTTTCATACAGGTCTCAGAGATAATGTTGTCATGAGGCCCCTATCTGGGGAGGAGGAGGAGGCCCTGAAGTTTCCAAGGATTTCCTTCTGATACTCCAAAGCCCATGAAGAGCAAGGCTCGCATGTCGAAGAAAGATTCCGACGTCATGCATGTCGATGTAGTTCAGCAGTTACGAGATGAAGAAGAGAAGAATGAAGATCCTGCCTTCGAGCTTGTGGCTCGAGAGAGGAGCGTCGAGGTCCCCAAGGCCGCTGAGCCGGTGATAATAGAAGATGTTCAGCCTCGGACCATGGGGATCTCAGAAGATGGCCCAAATAAAGTCCCTGAGTTGTCGGAGGCCGAAGATGCCTCCCATCGTGACAGGCAATTTGTGGACGTACCTGAAGGGGCCAGTTCTGAAGGCCTTCGAAATAAAGAGAACGCCCTAAGTGACTCGCTTGGGGAAATAGATATTAGAGATTCGCCGCCCTTCCCCATATTTTTCGAGGGAAAATTCAGAAAGCCTAGGCCAAGGGGACCCTTGATGTGGGAATGGCCTACGAATGGGAGGACCTTTTCCATGGTCGCTTCACAGGGGTCGAAGATACTTCCGATCTGGGTGATGCATCAATTATCTTTGACGAGGCTCATCGGCTCCTAAGTCAGGTAAGCCTTAGCTCCCTTTATCAATACCATTTTTGTCTGATTTTCCTTTTTTTCTTTATAGGCCTACGTTTCATCGAGAAGCATTTCTAAATCTCGAGCAGAGCTAAATCGATGTGAGGCTGACCTTAAAAGAGGAGATCAAGGACCTCCGAGCTAAATTGGCCACAACTTATAAAGGGCAAACCGATCCAATTAAACAGGTAATGTAAATTTTTGGAAGCTCGTTATATAATCCGGGAATGACGACTAACACTTCAATCCTGCAGGTTCAGCAGAAGGTCGAAAAGATTGAGCAACTTCACGGGGAGGCCAAGATGAAGGAGGCAGAGACTTTGGGGTGGAAACGAAACATAGACCACCTTGCCTCAAAGAAAGATACTGCTCTGCCCTGTTGTCTTCGATCGAACGTCAACTCAAAAGCATGAAGGAGGAAGTCTTGGCCCGAGCAAAGAAATTGAGGAGCTTGAGGCTCGGTTGGCCGCTGAGCTTGAAAAGGCCATATTTGAGGCATAAAGAACAAAGGCTGATGCGGAGGTGGTCGTGGCCATCTACCGAGCTGATGTTGAAGCTGCTCACGCTCGAGGAAAGGAAATTTCCAATACTGCTCAGGCTCTAGCATTCTGCATTTTCGAGCATGTAAAATGCCATTCTCGGAGAGAGACTCTCGAGGAGATTCATACTCGTGGCTTTGACCTTACTGTCGATATCGAGAAAGCGAAAGTACTTGAGGCCGATGGCAAAGCATTGCTCTCTACTAACGACAATGATTCCAGGAGCTCGAGTAGATCTGAGAGTGGAGGGGATGAAGATGAGGCTCCCGGGGAAGGTTAGGCACTTACAATTGTTTTCTTTTTTGGAGTTTTTGTGTAAGACCTAGAGTGGTCTTTGTAAATATTTTGTATATATGAAAGATCTATTTTTCTCTAATTCTTTTTTGATTTCTGTTTTGTGAAAGTTCTATTTTTCTTTTTGTCTTATATTTTACGCTTTTGCGAGAATTTTGGCTCACTTCATTGTCTTGCAAAATTTTTGTCAAAGTCAGATATTTATAATCGAGTAAGCATTTACTCAAACTCGGAGTTAAAAAAAACCTTAGGTTTCTGTTGAGTGAGGGTGGATTCTCGAAGTCAAAAACACAATGGTCTTTAGGCTCTTGAATCGGGCCGATATGGGCTTAAAAGAGTGGCTTTTTCCCTTTTCGGCTTAAAAATATGTAATCATATAAAAATTTTGTTGCGTTTTAGCACAAGATAAATCTGTACCCATTAGGATTCAGTGTTATCAAAAACCTTTTACTTTGTTATTCCTTAGCATAAGCTTGTTCGAGAGTTCGAACAATTTGGTACCCCTTAAGGTTTTTGAGTGTTGATGTTATCGAAACCCTTTGTAACTTTGCCAAGGATAGCCTTTTTAAACTGGTTTTATAAAATATTTGAAGGCATGTTTTATTACGGAATTCGGACATATCTGAACTGTGTTAGTTTGGCCATAGCCTTTAACTTGAGATTTGCCCTTTGGGATTGTTTCACAGTTATACTTCGTACTTGTTCGAGGTGTCACTCCCTCCCCCCTCCCCCGGGGGAGGGGGGGTTGTGGTCGTGGCCTATAAAATCGAGGATTTCCTTTTCAAGGTCTTATGGTCTCAAAGTTTATTAATTCGAACATGTTGATTTTTGGACGGCAGTCCCCGAGTACGGGGTTGATAGCTCGGGCTTTAGTTGCGATCGATACTTGAGCCAGCTTTTGCAATAGATCATAAGTAAAGTAGACATTGTAAAATAGAGATTTTACTAAGGCATGGAACATCTGTTAAGGAAAAATACTTCTTTCCACATATCATTCATGCGTACATATTTTTCCATCAGGGATAGAGTAATCTACAAGGACATGGTTCATTTGACCGTTTGGCCCTTTACAAAATTTTACCTATTGAGACTTGTTGATACAGAGTATTTTCCTTGAGAACATAACATCCGAGAGTGATTACATCCAAGGGTGATGCCCCCAGTATTCGAGGTTGATTATAAAGTAGCATCGGATACTGTTGAATTGTCCCCAGGTAGCACAAATAATTGTTGCCTAGTTAAAAACTTCGCCGGAAAAACCCATTTGGCACAAAAACTTATCTATAGGAAAAAGAGTGTGACGCGTACTTTAAAAACTGAGCTCTTTGTGTTGAAGAATTTCTCGATGTCTTCGATCGAACACCTGTAATGAGTTTGTATCAAATACAAATGAAAAAAGGAGAGAGTCATTGTCGACGCCCCCTTTTTTCCTCGCAGAATCAGGTTCATAACATTCCGGAAGACAACTCTTTTCCCGTTTGGGAATTGAGTTTTGGATTTTGGAGAGTCGCCACATAATGATTATAGTGCATTAGGACACTTTTTTTAGAAGAATTAAAGATACAGACCAGAGTTTTGGGTAAGGTCTTGAAAGTATTTCGAGGGGAATTGTTAGGCACCCTTCGAGATCCACTAGTGTGGTTCCCGACCATTCTACAATTGTGACTTTGAATACAAACGCGAATAAACAAACAAGTATTGCAAATACAAAATAAGAAGCATAAAAAGGGTTTAAAGAAATGCTGAAATTCGGAAGGGGAGTTGTTTGGTTATAAAAGAAATATGCAAGTAAGGGGAAATGGGTCAAACAATTGGTACAAGCAACCTGAAAATCGTGTGAGAAACAGAAGTGGAAAGTGCAAATGCATAAAAAAATTGTTAAAATAATAAAGAGGGAGGGGGTCCTAGGTTTATACATTACATGGATCATTCGCACAACACTGGTACCCGATTGTACGCATAGTGTTATCGTGTAATCATCATCTCCATGTCTACCCTTCCCACCCCATTAAGGTGTTAAAGCGCAGAATGGCATCGTTTACTTATCGCATGCTACTACCCGTCCCGATCCTATCAGTCCTGGAGGCAAATGGACTACTAATCCTAAAGTGAAAGGGATTTGGGGCTTTTAGAAGTTTCAAAAAATAAAATGCTAAGGCGTCAATCAAAACAAACAGTTGCAAATAGAAGGGGATCAAACAAACATTCAGGGCTAAAATATGCCTCCATAAATCATCAAAATCACAGAGTTTAGCACGTCTTTCACTTACTGATTTTGGTCTTATTTAAATAAAGCGACAAGCAGACTGGTTCAACGCATATTTTTAGGGAAAAGTCTACATTAGGCATACTCTAATGCAGTTGTTTGAAAGCTGATCTGATTGACTTAAGCATTGATTAGAACTAGGTGTGACATATACTGATTTTAGAAACAGATTCGCAAACTTTAATAGGGGTTATTGATTTTAGCGAAAAAGAGCAAGGTACAGCTAGTATTATCTCTATTTAGGTTCCAAACTTCCTATAGGCATGCTTTCTATATGAATAATGATTTGGACACCTTTTAGACATTAACAACATCCTAGGAGCATGGCTTCTACATGTAGTTTTTATTATTATTTGTCTACAAATAGTTTGCCTAATGTCATTTGTAGAACGCGGCAGTTTGATAGACCGTGTGTTTATATGAAATTGCGGAATAATTAGGAACTAATCTATATGCAGGACATCTATGCGTGTTTGCAAGAATTAAAGATTAAACCTATAAGCATGATTCCTAGATGTGACTTTTGCAGAAATTAAAGTTTAAAAATCTATAGGCATGATTTCTAGGCGAATATGCATAAATGAAAGTTGAAAACCTATAGGCATGATTTCTAGGAGGATATGCATAAATGAAAATTGAACCTGTAGGCATAATTTCTAGTCGTTTGCAGGAATAAAAGAAATTTTAAACCTATAGGAAGGATCTCTAGCCTTGGTGCAAAAAATAAATCCCATCCCCCTCTTTACTAAGTTCCATAGATTTTATACAAATTATTACAACAACAAAAAAAACAACTGAAATGATAAATATACATCAGAAGTCCTCAGCTACACACGAGAAGCCTAATCCAGACTTGAGGCCTAATAATATGAGATGGAACCACTTCCGAGATCCAGATTTTCAAGCCTTCTCTTATCTAAGGCATTTCAGAGATCCAAGGGATTTCAAGAACCCCAGGTAGTGCATACACCCAAGATATTCATAGAAATTGAGTTGTGCAGTGCGGAAGGGCCAGCTCTTATGTGTCCAAGTTCAGAGGGATCTCTAGGGTCCCAAAGCAAGGCTCACACAAGAGGGGCAGAACTTAAATTCTAGGAGTTGAGTGTAAGTGCAATAGAAAAGGGTAGGAGGACTACCCAGGCAGGTTGGTGGTCATGCCCAGCCACAATAAGACTGGCACACCCCTGACCAGCCTATGATAAAATATTTAAGGAGTACAAACCTATTTGGAAGTCAAGCCATGGCCTGAACAGGAATCAGGTGTACTGCCAGGCCAAGGCTGTTACTCAGCATACACAATATGGAATGGGGATGGGAAATTGACAAGCTTAGGATCCCAAAGGACCCAGTTCATAGCCATGGACAACGATTTCAGGCATTGCCATGTTTTCTGAACCACAGCTTAAGCATACAAAAGGGGTATGAGGGTTTGGGATTCATAAAGTATCAAATTCATGACAAGCAACTGACAGGATGCATATGTAATTTAAACACTAAACTACAAAGGGAAAGAGGAAACATATTACAGCATGCTAGAAACAAGTGTCAACTAAAAGAATTGGACAGAAGTAAGTAGAAGTAAAACACATTGTTGTTGAGACATGTAAATTAACTGGGACATTCCAGTAGAGAAGCAGAAAAGTGCAGAAGAAAGTAGAGTAAACAAAGTCCACAGCAGCAGCACAAGTATCAGAAAGAGAGAGAGAGAGAGTTTTAAGTGAGAGTGATTTTGAACTCAGATTGCTTTATGTGTTCGTGTGTTCAAAGAGAAGGAAGGAGAGTATTTATAGTTTGAAATCAGGCAGTGAACAAGGTAAGAAAATAATCATGTATCAATTAGAATCAATTAGTAGCAAAAAATCCTTTTAATTGAGGAATTCAAATTTGAACGGTAAAGGGCAAGAGTTATTTAAGGAAGGAGATCAAGTAAACATATTGTGCATAGCATATAAATAAGGGGTAAATACATAGGGGTTTTAATTAAGGAAAGAAAATTCTAAAATACATGGTTAAGTAAATAAGGTAGGGACAAAGTAAATCAATTAGTACATAGTAAATTAGGGAATCGAGGATTCAAAATCACCAATGAACCAAGTCAGAAATAGGGGAATCGAAAGGTTAAAAAGAGTTTTCAAACAAGGAAAGAATCAATCATGCTTACACAAGAAGTCTGAAATTAGTCCAAAATCTATGGTTATTTTAGAGGGACGTTCAGCGTGTATAAAGAGTGCACAAACATTAGGCATGTGAGGTTAATCCATGGTAAAGAGAAACAGTAACAAAACTACGCAGCTAGTAGATAACAACACATGATAGTCATATAGGTTGATTCAGTAATAGGGAGAAGGGGGAATCAGAAGCATGCTAAAAGTCAAGCAAATGACCCTTCTAGAAGATATAACTTAGTTCAATGATTGCAAGAAACCAAATCACATACAGAACAGAAGTTAAAACAAGAAGGACCTTGAATCCAATCAAACAAGTTCAAGCACACGAAACAGTTTTTCAGAGACCCAAATAGGTCCGAAAGAATTAGGGCTTCGAGATCAAACCAATTTAGAGATGAGAACCAGACAAAACACATAGCAGATAACCTCAGAAGAAACATTCAGAAACCTCAAAAGAAACCAAAATTCCTGATAGGCTAGTTCTAGAACGTCATAAAAGGTCACAGTAGAAGGAAAGCACATAAAAACACAGTAGATGTACAACATAAGAAATACGGCAAAGAATAACATAAGAAACATGACAGAACATGTTAAAAGAAATCAGAAAAGCTTTAAATAATTTAACAAACCCTAAATCGGAAAAGATAAAGGTTTTGAAAATAAAGTTTTGAAGGAAATCTCGAAAAAATGCTCGAAAGCTCAAGGAAAACACAGATCTACAACGGATCTAAAAGAATTAGAAGAACCTCAAAAGTTCTAAGGTTTCAGAAGAGCCCTAGAAGCAAGAAGGCCTGGAAAAGTCACGATCTAAGCTAGAGAACATCACAATCAGGCTCAAAAGACCAAGGGCCACCGGATCAAGGCCGGAGATGGTCGAGATCTATGAATAAATGAAGGTCTAAATGAAGATCCTCGAGGTCTGGCCTCGATTCTTCAAGCAACAGGCATGCAGGAGCCATTGGAGGCAAGTACATGCCTTCAATGGCTTTGGAAGCCATGGATTCAGGCGGTTTTGGGTGGTAGCCGGAGAGAGGCGGCTATGGTTAGGTTTAGGTCTTAGAGAGAATCAGAGAGGAGAGAGAATTTGAGGGCGGCTGATATAATGAAATAATTTAGGGTTAGGTGTGTAGGCGGATTAAAAAAGGAAAGGGGAAATCGTGGCAGTTGATTAGATTGATCAACGGCCTGGATTAAAAGGGGTTTGGGTCGGGTAGTCTTAGATGGATTAAAGGTTGGGTTAAATGGAATTGGGTTTTTAGGTTTGAAATTGTCAATTAGGGGAACCAATTTTGGCTATAATTGAAATAAAATGAGGCCAGATTTTAAATAGCCAGTTTTTCCCTTTTAAATTTTAAAAAATAGTAAAAATGATTTTCTGAAACAAATTGAAAGCGCTATATTAACTAATAATATATAATCATTAAATAAAAAATACTGGAATAAATTTTATATTTATAAAAATGCTATTAATTCTTAAAATAGGCTAAAACTGCAATTACATGCAATTTAGTTTTTTAAAATACCAAAAATAAATTTGTAAGAATATACAAAAATCACCTTTGTCGTATTTTGGTATAAATATGAGAATAAAATAAGTTATTCATAAAAATAATAATTTTGGAAATAATTACTGAATTCTGTGTTATTAAAAATAGACAATAAATCGGTTTAAAAATCATTAAAAATTTGGAAAAGTACCAAGACTCTTGGGTGTGCTCATATATGCATATATATGTTATTTTGAAAGTATTTTCGGTATAAAAATACTTAGAAAAAAATTGGGTATCAACAGCTGTCCCTCTTTACTCGGGAAGGATGAAAGAGTTGTCGGGTAACGATATGATGGCCAATTTTGATCGGAAGCGGCGATTTGAAAAGAATTTGACCGAGCTATGGTTTTTGAGCTACCTACATATCCCTGGTTTTACAGGAATGAGGCCGTATGTAGTTCAGGAACCATTGACGGAACATGCCGATGGAGATTCGAAAGGACGGGCACGATGTTTAGGGGAGGCAAGAGGTATTTTGAAGCTGATCGGCTGCGAGAACTGGAGAGAGATCGCTCCTGCTGAGACGGCCGTTGCTAGCCGCGTACCAGCAAGTGAGCAATATAGTCGTATATTATGCATAAACTTAAACATGATGCAGGTTTCTGTCGGACCATGAATGCTGTCTTTGGACGGTTAGGATGACGTCCTCGGACCATGATGTCCTGGGCCATGAAGCGCAAAATTAAAGGATTTGCGGGCTATGAAATGACGTTCTCTGGCCATGATAATGGTGCCTCCGAACCATGATGCCTTTGAATAATGATGTGCAAGATATAAAGTGGGGTCTTCGGGCCATGGCATGGTGTTCTCGGGCTATGAGGATGATGCCTCCGAACAATGATGCCCTCAGACAGTTTGGCGATATTTCAGCCCATGAAATGCAAGTTTTGGCGGTATTTCAGCCGATGTAAAGCGTAAATGGCGATATTTCAGCCGATAGAAATTTAAATAAAACAAGCGATGTTTTAGCCGACGCAAAAATGTAATGGCAATATTTCAGCCGACAGAAATTTAAATAAAATAGGCGATGTTTCAGCCGATGCAAAAAATGTAGATGGCAATATTTCAGCTGACAAAAATTTAAATAACACAGGCGATGTTTCAGCCGATGCAAAAAATATAAATGGCGATATCTCAGCCGACAAAACTTTAAATAAAGCGGCGATGTTTTAGTCGACGTAAAAGTAAGATGGCGATAATTCAGCCGACAGAAAGTATAGGTATAGATGATGATGGATATTTAAATATGAACTTGCGATCTTTCAGCCGATGTAGAATTTAAATAAAGTTTGGCGATATTTTAGCCGACTGCAAGAGAGATAGAGTGGTGATGTTTCAGCTGATGCAAAATAGAGGTGGCGGTATTTCAGCCATGCAGGTGGAGGTAGAGTTTAACCTCAGAAGGCAGAAAGGTAGCCTTATGCAGATAAATGCAGATGGAGACAACGCTTAGTCTCGGAAGGCAGGAAGGTAACCTTATGCAATGCAGGAAGTGCAGATGGAGACAATGCTTAGTCTCGGAAGGCAGAAAGGTAGCCTTATGCAGATGATGTAGGATGGAGACAACGCTTAGTCTCGGAAGGCAGAAAGGTAGCCTTATGCAATGCAGGAAATGCAAATGGAGACAACGCTTAGTCTCGGAAGGCACAAAGGTAGCCTTATGCAATATAGGAAATGCAGATGGAGACAACACTTAGTCTCGGAAGGCAGAAAGGTAGCCTTATGCAATGCAGGAAATGCAGATGGAGACAACGCTTAGTCTCGGAAGGCAGAAAGGCAGCCTTATGCAGATGAGATAAAAGCGAATAGTAAGTAAAAATTCATAGCTGATAGCTAGTAGCTGATTGTGATACTCCGGCTGCTGGAGATATTATGTGCGGATAGCAAATGCGAATATGATGGTTCAATGCGATTGCATAATATGTTCGGTGATTTTGTGACTTGGGGGCCTGCATCCAAAGAAAATCGTGAGTTTTGCAAGGGGGGAAAGGTTAGTTCGTTTTCCCTTGAATCCAGGCATTGCGTATCATCGGGGTAGCATTGCTAAACAGCAGCAGTTTAGACAATAATTATACATGATTTTGTAAACATATCATAAGTAGAAAAATAGTTTTCTTTTAGCTGAACCAACGACTGCAACATGGTTCAAGACATTGCAACCTCTTTTGCTCCGGAATTTTGAGGGTCCTTCTCAAAATTCTACCCCAGTTTACTAGGCTGGCACTTCTGACGGCTGCGCTGAACGGATGAAAAATCAACTTCAAAATTTTGAGGGTCCTCCTCAAAATTCTACCCAGTTTATTGAAGTGACATTCCTAGGACGAGTGGCTAAAAACTAACTTCGGAATTTCGAGCGTCCTCCTCAAAATTCTGCCCCAGTTCCAATTGCAGGGGAAAAATGGAAATTTTATTAAATTGTGACCGAACCCATAGGGCTGCCTACGTATCCCCTCTTAAACGGGAATCAGGTCAGGCGTAGTTTAAATTACATCATAAAGAAATCATAGGTGATTACACGTAATATCGTTTCACTGCGTCTGAGTTGACTGGCTTTGGCCAGACTTCTCCGTCCATTTCTGCAAGAATAAGGGCTTCTCCAGTTAGAACCCGGTGAATCATGTACGGATCTTGCCAGTTGGGAGACAATTTCCCCTTGGCTTCCTCTTGATGTGGGAATATTTTCTTCAACACCAGCTGCCCTGGTGTAAACTTCCTTGGCTTAACTCTTTTGTTGAAGACTCTGGACATTCTGTTCTGATACAACTGACCAAGGCAAACTGCATTCATCCTTTTCCCATCTATAAGGGCTAAATGCTCGTAGCGACCATTTACCCATTATGCATCGTCCAACTCAGCTTCTTGTATGATCCTCAAGGAGGGAATCTCTACCTCGGCGGGGATGACCGCCTCTGTACCATAAACCAGCATATAGGGAGTTGCCCCGATCGATGTGCGGACCGTGGTGCGGTATCCTAGTAAGGTGAATGATAACTTCTCATGCCATTGTTTGTGACTTTCGACCATCTTTCTTAGTATCTTCTTGACATTCTTATTGGCTGCTTCTACAGCTCCGTTCATCTGAGGCCTATAGGCTGTAGAATTCTTGTGTTTAATCTTGAATGCCTCGCACATTTCTTTCATTAAATTGTTGTTGAGATTGGAACCATTATCGGTGACGATTGATTCCAAAATTTTGAATCGGCACACAATACGGTCACGGACGAAATTCGCCACAACTTTCTTAGTCACTGCCTTGTATGACGCTGCTTCAACCCATTTGGTAAAATAATCAATTGCCACCAGGATGAACATGTGCCCGTTTGATGCGGCAGGCTCAAAAGGTCTAATGACATCCATTCCCCAGGTGGCAAATGGCCATGGTAAGCTTGTTACAGTAAGCTCGTTGGGAGGCACCTTTATCATATCTACATATATCTAACAGCGGTGGCACTTGCGAATGTACTAGATACAGTATGTTTCCATAGTCATCCAAAAATAACCTGCTCGGAGTATCTTTTTTGCTAAGACAAAACCATTCATGTGCGGCCCGCAAGTTCCTGCGTGTATTTCGTCCAATAGTCTGGATGCTTCTTTTGCTTTGACACACCTTAGTAAACCCAAATTGGGAGTCCTACTATACAGGATTCCCCCACTGTGAAAGAAGTTGTTGGATAATCGCCTAAGTGTGCGCTTCTGAGTGGCGTTGGCAAGTTCTGGGTATTCTCCCGTTGTCAAGTATTCCTTGATATCGTGGAACCATTGTTTTCTGTCTGCTTCTTCCTCAATGTGAGCACAATAAGCTGGATGATCATAAATCTTTACTGGGATGGGATCAATGAAGTTCGTGTCTGGATGTTGGATCATGGATGATAAAGTAGCTAATGCGTCAGCGAACTCGTTTTGGACCCTAGGGACATGCTGAAATTCCGTCTTTGTGAATCTTTTCCTTAACTCCTGTATGTGATGCAAGTAGGGGAGTATCTTAGAGTTCTTGGTTGCCCACTCTTCTCGAACCTGATGTATGAGCAGGTCTGAGTCCCCGATCACTAGTAACTCTTGAATGTTCATGTCAATGGCCATCTTGAGTCCCAGTATGCAAGCTTCGTATTCAGCCATGTTGTTCGTGCAAGGGAATCTGAGCTTGGTGGATACCGGGTAATGCTAGCCAGTTTCTGATACTAGGACTGCTCCTATGCCAACTCCTTTGAAATTTGTGGCTCCATCGAAAAACAACCTCCAACAATCGTAGGATTCTGCAATATCTTCTCCTACAAAGGACACTTCTTCATCAGGAAAATACATTTTCAGGGGTTCGTATTCTCCGCCAACATGATTCTCGGCAAAGTGATCTACTATGGCTTGACCCTTGATTGCTTTCTGAGTCACGTAAACAATATCGAATTCACTCAGCAAGATTTGCCACTTAGCGAGCTTGCCGGTGGGCATGGGCTTCCGGAAGATATACTTCAACGGGTCCATCCTGGATATGAGATAAGTAGTGGAGGCACAGAAATAATGCCTCAATTTTTGAGCTACCCAAGTCTGAGCAAAACAAGTGCGCTCTAATAAGGAATACCGGGCCTCGTACGGGGTAAGCTTCTTATTGAGATAGTAGATGGCCTGCTCCTTTCTCCCCATTTCATCATGTTGTCCCAGAACACAACCGAATGCTCCATCCAAAACTACAAGATAAAGCAATAGGGGCCTTCCTGGCTCGGGCGAAACCAAGACTGGTGGTGTTGACAATTATTCCTTGATTCTTTCAAAGGCTTTTTGACAATCATCGGTCCATCTAGTAGCAGCGTCTTTCTTCAGCATTTTAAAGATAGGTTCACAAATGATTGTGGACTGGGCTATGAACCGGCTGATATAGTTGAGTCTTCCCAAGAAATGCATCACGTCCTTCTTGTTCTTTGGCGATGGCAATTCTTGAATGGCTTTGACCTTTGATGGGTCCAATTCTATCCCTCGACGACTTACAATGAAACCCAGTAGTTTTTCGGCAGGAACCCCGAATGCACGCTTGGCGGGATTCAATTTCAGATTGTACCTTCTCAGTCTATTAAAAAACTTTCTCAGATCTTCCATATGATCAGTGGCTTTCTTGGATTTGATAATGACGTCGTCCACATATACCTCGATCTCCTTGTGTATCATGTCGTGGAAGATGGTAGTCGTGGCTCTCATGTAGGTGACGCTAGCATTCTTCAACCCAAACGGCATCATTTTGTAACAATACATCCCCCATGGCATGATGAAAGCTGTTTTCTCTGCATCTTCCTCATCCATCCATATCTGATGATACCCAGCAAAATAATCGATGAAAGACTGCAACTCATGCTTGGCGCAGTTGTCGATAAGAATGTGTATGTTTGGCAAGGGGAAGTCATCTTTGGGACTAGCCCGCTTGAGATCCCGGTAGTCGACACAGATTCTAGCATTCCCGTCCTTCTTTGGTACTGGCACGATGTTGGCTAACCATGTTGGATATTCTACCACTTTGAGAACCTTAGCTTTGACTTGCTTAGTAACCTTTTCTTTGATTTTCAAACTCATGTCGGGCTTGAATTTCCTGAGCTTCTGCTTTACTAGCGGACAGGCTGGATCTGTTGGCAACTTATGAGCTACAATGGCCGTGCTGAGACCAGTCATATCATCATACAACCAGGCGAATATGTCCTTATATTCTTTTAAAAATTCCGTATACTCTTCCTTCTCTGATGGCGACAAGTGAACAGTGATGCGAGTTTCTTTGACATTTTCTGTATCTCCCAAATTAATGACCTCAGTTTCTTCCAGGTTGGACTTAGGTCTATTTTCAAAATTCTCAACCTCTCTAACGATCTCCTCAGGTATCTCATCTTCTTCTGAGTCTAAGTCCTTGTGTTGCGTTGTTTCGTTGCAAGTCACAATCATTGGTTCATGGTCAAGATAAGTAATAGTTATGCTGTATAAAATAGAGTAAATGATAGAGAAAATAATAAGAGCGATATATATGATAAACTGAAAGGTTGTGATTAAATTCATAATTGTTTCAAATATCGGACCTCTTTTTGAAATTAAAGACAATGCGAAAAGAAAATCAACTGGTAAAGTAAGCTAAAAATGAGATGCATGGTGCTTTTGTTTAGCCTTGCTACCCCAAAGCCTTCCGGGCCCTGAAGGTCCTAATTGACCAATTGCTGAGGCGGTCTCCTCTGTTCACAGCTTGTATGGAAGGGCCTTCCTCCCCTTCCTCCTCAAAAAGAACACAGCAGTCTATATCATCATCCTCCAAAAACAAATTCTTCATGGCTGCCAATGCTTCATCTTCTTCTGACCCATATATAGTATCTACCGGTTGGAAGGTCTGCTCCAGGCTAGGTATCGGAAACTCCAATGGATAGTAGGGGCCGCACCATGGTGGCGACCAGTTCTGGAATTCCTCCCAAGTATAACTGTACCCTAAGCCAAAGGTAGTACCATGCTTCTTTAGTTTGATGGGCTTAGTGATCCCCTGAAGATTTTTACCGAGTCCCTTTCCAGGCTCGTACCCACACCAATTCAGGATACTTTCAATCTTGTTCTCCCACCACTTATCCTTATTTACAGCATTGACCCTTTCGATATGGTGGTATGTTTCTCCGCCTATTCTCCTTCTGCCCCCGATCATTGGGATGGTCTGGCGACTATATATGGGGTTACTACCATCGCCATGAATAATCACCTCTTGGTGGTTCCATTCGAACTTTACCGCCTGATGCAGGGTCGATGCTACGGCTCCAGCAGCGTAGATCCAGGGGCGCCCTAACAGTAGGTTGTAGGATGTCGGGACGTCTATTACTCTGAAGTTGACGTCGAACCATGTTGGTCCCATTTGCAAGCATAGGCTGATTTCTCCAATAATAGATCTCTGGGACCCATCGAAGGCTTTGACATTGATAGTCCCGTGTTTGATCTCGTGTAGGCCTTTCCCTAGAGTTCTAAGAGTTACAAGCGGACAAATGTTGAGGCTCGATCCTCCATCGATAAGAACTCTAGTGATGAAATAATCTTCGCATTGCACGGTGATGTGCAGTGCCTTGTTGTGGCTCAAACCTTCTGGCGGCAGTTCGTCTTCGTGGAAGTTTATTTTATGGCTCTGCAACACTTGCCCCACCATATTCACCATTTCACCCCCGGTTATATTGCTGGGCACATAGGCTTCGCTCAGTATCTTCATTAGGGCATTCTTGTGAGTGTCTGAACTCTGCAAAAGAGCCAGGATAGATATCTGTGCTGGTGTTTTCTCCAAATGTTCAGCGACCGAGTACTCCTTAGCATGTATTTTCCTCCAAAGATCATGGGGTTCTGTTTCAATAGGCCATCCCGGGGCTTGCTTACTGGACTCAGCTAGGTGCTCTGGAGTGTAAACCCTTCCTGTTCTAGTCATTCCTTGTGCGGCAATCGTTTCTCCTGTCTGGTCTTTCCTTTCCTCCTAGCTTCGGCAGTGTAATCCCATGGTATGGAATTTGAGTGGAATGGTATTATGTCTGTCATTGCCACTGGAATAGGCACCCTAGGTGGTAACACAACAACTTTAAGGGGTGTAGGTGCCTTTGGAACTCCAAATTCAACCTCGATTGGTTTGGGTGCCTTTGCAGAAGGAGGCGCTTCAAATTCAAGAGGTATAGACATATTTACTTCGTCGTCCCTGGAGGGATGATTTTGCACAACAATTGGGTTAAATGTAATTGCCGGTTTCTTTGGTTCATCTCCTTCAGCAATCAAACCTATCGACCCTTTTGGGTCCCCATCATCCTCGATCTCGATCATGTGAACGTCTCCAAATTTGTGGTCAGGTAGAGGGTTGTTACGAACATTAGGAGCATGCTCCTTTGCTACAATGACCTTATTGTTGATCAGGGTCTGAATCTTGTCTTTCAATGAACGACACTCGTCAAGGGTGTGTCTCTTCCTGCCAGAATGATACGCACATGTCTTGTTGGGGTTGACCCACTGGGAGGGATTGTTTGGAGCTTTGGCTGGGATAGGAGTGACATAACTAGCAGCTTTAAGTCTTTCATATAGCTGGTCAATCGATTCAGCGATAGCTGTGTATTGTCTGGGAGGTTTGCGGTCGAAATTTGGTCGTGGTCTTGGGAAATTTTGACGGGTGGGTGATGATTGGTAGTGAGAGGGTTGAGCATTATAAGCTTGGTAAACAAGTTCTGGTTGAGAGTATCTGGGTGAGGTGGGTTGATATGTGAGAGGTGGAGAGGACTGGTAAACGGGAGGTGGGTAGGAGGGTGCGGGTGCTTTGTAATTCGGGATAGGCTGATATGTAAGTGGAGGTGATGGGTAAGTGTGGTATTTTGGTGGTGATTTGGCTCCCTGTGCGACCATTACGGCACTTACATCCTTCTTCTTAGATGTGCCACCGGTCTGTAAAGCCTTATTAGTGGCCTGCAATGCCTCAAGATTCGTAAACATACCATTCTTAATGCCCTCTTAGATTCTTTATCCAAGTTTGATGATATCAGAGAACTTTTGACCCTCGATCAGCATCAACCTTTCGTAATATTAGGGATCCTGAGCCTGGACGAAGAACCTATTCATTTGCTCTTCTTCTAGGGCCGGCCTGACCTTTGGAGCTTCTGACCTCCAATGAGTGGCATACTCGCGGAATGTTTCGGTGGGCTTCTTCTTCAAGTTTTGTATATAGAATATATCCGGTGCATTCTTTGTATTGAATCGGAACCTATCCATGAAATCCGATGCCATGCCTACCCAACTCGTCCATTTCTTGGGGTCCTGGCTGATGTACCAGGATAGTGCATCTCCTTTCAGGCTCCTCATGAAGAGCTTCATACGGATCTTCTCATCCTTTCCAACTCCAACCAGCTTATCGCAATATGTCCTCAGGTGGACTCTGGGATCTCCTGTCCCATCAAACATCTCGAACTTGTGAGGTTTGTACCCCTCCGGAAGTTCAATATCTGGCTGAATGCATAGGTCTTCATAATTTAACCCTTCAATACCTTTGTTACTTTCCACGCCCTGAATTCGGCTGGTTAACTTCTTAAGTTCTGTCATCAGACTCAGGTGCATTTGAGATTGGTTGGGTGTAGTGGGGTACCGTATCCACAAAAATAGGAGTGTTGTGGAGATGGTCATTTGTGGTGTTTAGTGGCTCGGGAATGAGTAGTGGAGTGTTATTTGGAGTTTGGCATGTGTTGCAGTGTTGGGTATGAGTGGGTTATATCTGTGGTTGTGGGGTGTTTTGTGGAGGTGCAGGATTCTGGGTGTTGACATTAGAAGCGGTGAGGGAAAATGATAGGTTTGCGAAATTCCGAACCTGATCCAGTTCTTCTCGGAATTTCAACAACTTTTGCTCCAGTTGTGTAGCAGTTTCCTTAGCAACCGGGGTACCCTGAGGAATCTCGATCTCCTTTCTGGCGCTTGGATCTCCCATTCTACCTTTATTTTTGTTCCAGATAGGACTCGGAGGAGGAGGAGGTGGATAGCCCTTGGATCTTATGGAGTATGTTGATGGTACCAGAATGCACGAACTAACCTTTGGGGAGGGGAATAAAAAAATAAAAGAAAAACAAAAGGTAATAAGTTAGTGCTGCTTATGAGGAAAAATATTGCAGTATTTAAACACGTTGTGCGAAAAAATATAAATCGCGTCCTAGTTTTGTTGCCTCGTTGTGCCCGAGGTAGGCCTAACGACAAATAGTTTTGGAGAACCTATAATGCTAAATGCCTCATTTTATTGATAAAAATAAGACGAATCCAAAACGACGCTAAATAACAGAAAGTAAAATATCACTAGTGGCTATTGGCCTTATTACATCATTAAAGCAAAATAAATGACTCCTAACTACTTGGTCCTAGAAGGACCTTCCCCAGATTTGGCATCTTTGTCTCGCTCGAACAGCTCTACCAACTCGCGTAGTCCTAGAAATAAGTAGGCTCGGGCCAGATGTCCGCCTGCATTTTCTTCGGTGTTTTGGCAGTCTTCGATCCTCTTGATGAACTTTCCTTCCAACTCCACTAGACCCTGCTCCAAATACCCTAGCCGGTTGTTGGCGCTGACAGCCATTTCTTTCCACTCCTCGATCAATTTCTGATGGGCTTCTTGTATTTCCCGATGCTCACTTTCACACTCTCAAATTCTCTTGCGCAGTTGATTATACTTAACCCGTGCTTCAGCGTGCTCATCAATAATTCTGTGACCTCGAACGAATCCCAGCTAACCCATATCATTGTCTTCTAACCAACCCAAATAGTGCGGCACACAACCGGCGCGATACCTATCTGGCTCAATAGATTCTTTCTCCAAAACGATTTTGCAATGCCACAAATGCTGAGATTGACACCTGTGAGGGCTATCGTCGTCCTGGAAATTGGCCCTGAGGTGACTTGTTTTATCAACCCTTGGTATGATTTATTTTCTTCCAGCTTGCCTCATGGCTCGGAGAGGAAAGTAAGGATAAGTTCCTCTCAAACCAATCAGTATGAGAAATGGCACATCTCGGGATCGAACAATGAATTAGTCCGTGGGGAACCACTCAAACATCCATTGCACCTGGTCTTGTTTCAGATTTTCAAACAATTCTACCCATCCTGGGGCGTCCTCCGGCTGAGCGAACATTTTAGGCATATAATTCATACGCCTTGGCTGATGGAAGGCAATATGATCATCCCAATCTCTGCGTAGGATCTCTTGTCAGTATTCCCCTTTCTGGAGTTGTTCCATGAGCCAAAGCTGAAGTAATAAGTTGCAACCCTCAAAATGATTGCCTTGTTGTTGACAGTTGTTCAAGGCGCGGTATATCTCGGCGATGATCATGGGCACTATGCTGAAAGTTTTCCCACCAATCCCTTCCATTAAAGTCTTGGTTACCATGGCTAGTCTGGTGTGGATCCTAGCCTTCTTCATAGGGACCATGATCATTCCCAAAAAGCAAAACATGAAGACAAATACCCTTCTATGGACATACCCCAATGAGGTGACAGCAAATTCATCCGAATAGATGTGGTATGACTTGCTATAGCCGTACCTCTTGTATAGATAGTGAAATAGGACGTAAGAGTCTTTCAAACAAGTCAAGTCTGGGTTTTTCTTCAGTCCCATCATCTTAAGGAAACCCCTTCCTTTATGATTCTCTGGCATAAGCAAACCCGGAGTTTCCCAAGGAATTCCAGCTAAACCCCCTATTTCTTCAAGTAAAGGAGTCATTTCAAAGTCCCCAAAGCGGAACATGGACTTGTCACTATCCCAGAACAATGTTGCAGCCTCTATGATTCTGTTGTTAGGCTGAATCTCTAGAAGAGAAGGCAGATTCCCTAAGGACTGGCGGACGATTGTATGATCACTAGAGTGGAGGTCGTTCCACCAATTCAGCAGCCTTGGATGAATGTTGGTTACCATGCCAAATCTGGGGATCTCGTGCCTCATTTTCTGCAAAACAGAGTGTTAGGCCCTTACCCCCACCAGACTCGACTATTTAAACCAATAATTAGCATAGCAAGCACTTAAGTTCTCCAAATAAATGCACAGAACACGGAGGCATCTGTTTGGGTTTCAAGGAAACCCGATGGACTTTGGACAAGGCTATCTTAATGAGTCATTATGTGGACAACATAACTCACTCGGTTAGGTTTGATCATGATGCATGTACAGTTTAAATGGAATAAGGTTTCTATTGGGGTGTTAGACAGGTGCCCTTGAGCGGACAACTCAAGAGGGAAAGGCACGGAACTGTCGACTGCACTGCTGATTGACTGGTTTTTCCGCAAATATGCCTTTGCCAAATTTAGGGGTGATAGTATTGGAAGTGCGCAACTACTCATTATAAGTGTTGCTATAGTATTTGTTTGGCACCAGTGGAATATAATGTTGACGATATAGTTTACAAGAATGAAATATATTGACATGTATTTTCACGTTCATACAATAAAGTTTACAATGATTGCTCAAAAATTACAATAGCATTGATGGGAAAGCAGTAAATGAAAGTAATTAAAGAAAAAAGAAACAAAAGAAACAAGTCAGTTTCAAATAAAGGCATTAAACAAAGCAATAAATAAAGCAGTAAAGTCACATATAGCATGCAATAGTAAAAGCCTAAAGAATCCCCAGCAGAGTCGCCATAATATCGACGCCCCCTTTTTTCCTCATGGAATCGGGTTCACGACATTCGGGAAGACATCTCTTTTCGCGTTTGGGAATTGGGTTATGGATTTTGGAGAGTCGCCACCTAATGATTATAGTGCATTAGGACACGTTTTAGAAGAATTAAAGATGCAGACCAGATTTTTCGGTAAGGGCTTGAAATTATCTCGAGGGGAAGGTTTTAGGCACCCCTCGAGATCCACTAGTGTGGTTTCCGGCCATGCTACAATTGTGACTTTGAATGCAAACGCGAATAAACAAACAAGTATTGCAAATACAAAAATGAGAAGCATAAAAAGGGTTTAAAGAAATGCTAAAATTCGGAAGGGGAGCAGTTTGGTTATAAAAGAAATATGCAAGTAAGGGGAAAGGGGTCAAACAATTGGTGCAAGCAACCTGAAAATCATGCGAGAAACAGAAGTGGAAAGTGCAACAACTTAAAAAAATTGCTAAACTAATAAAGAGGGAGGGGGTCCTAGGTTTATACATTACATGGATCATTCCCACAACACTGGTACCCAATTGTACGCATAGTGTTATTGTGTAATTATCATCTCCATGTCTACCCTTCCCACCCCGTTAAGGTGTTAAAGTGCAGAATGGTATCGTTTACTTATCGCATGATACTACCCGTCCCGATCCCATTAGTCCTAGAGGCAAATGGACTACTAATCCCAAAGGGAAAGGGATTTGAGGCTTTTAGAAGTTTCAAAGGATAAAATTCTAAGGCATCAATCAAAACAAACAGTTGCAAATAGAAGGGGATCAAACAAACATTCAGGGCTCAAATATGCCTCCATAAATCATCAAAATCACAGAGTTTAGCACGTCTTTCACTTACTGATTTTGGTCTTATTTAAATAAAGCGACAAGCGGATTGGTTCAACGCATATTTTTAGGCGAAAAGTCTACATTAGGCATACTCGAATGCGGTTGTTTGACAGCTGATCTGATTATCTTAAGCGTTGATTAGAACTAGGTGTGACATATATTGATTTTAGAAACAGATTCGGAAACTTTAATAGGGGTTACTAATTTTAGCGAAAAAGAGCAAGTTACAGCTAGTATTATCTCTATTTAGGTTCCAAACTTCCTATAGGCATGCTTTCTATATGAATAATGATTTGGACACCCTTTAGACATTAACAACATCCTAGGAGCATGGCTTCTACATGCAATTTTTATTATTATTAATCTACAAATAGTTTGCCTAATGTCGTTTGCAGAATGCACCAGTTTGGTAGACCAAGTTTTATATGAAATTGCGGAATAATTAGGAACTAACCCATATGCAGGACATCTATGCGTGTTTGCAGGAATTAAAGATTAAACCTATGAACATGATTCCTAGACGTGACTTTTGCAGAAATTAAAGTTTAAAAATCTATAGGCATGATTTCTAGGCGGATATGAATATATGAAAATTGAACCTGTAGGCATAATTTCTAGGCGTTGTCAGGAATAAAAGAAATTTTAAACCTATAGGCAGGATCTCTACCCTTGGTGCAGAAAATAAATCCCATCCCCCTCTTTACTAAGTTCTCCAGAGTTTATACAAATTATTACAACAAAAAAAAACTGAAATGATAAATATACATCAGAAGTCCTCAACTACATATGAGAAGCCTAATCCAGACTTGAGGCCTAATAATATGAGATGGAACCACTTCCTAGATCCAGATTTCCAAGCCTTCTATTATCCAAGGTGTTTCAGAGATCCAAGGGATTTTAAGAACCCCAGGCAGTGCATACACCCGAGATATTCATAGAAATTGAGTTGTACAGTGCGGAAGGGCCAGCTCTTATGTGTCCAAGTTCAGAGGGATCTCTAGGGTCCCAAAGCAAGGCTCACACAAGAGGAGCAGAACTTAAATTCTAAGAGTTGAGTGTAAGTGCATTAGAAAAGGGTAGGAGGACTACCCAAGCAGGTTGGTGGTCATGCCCAGCCACAATAAGACTGGCACACCCCTGACCAGCCTATGATCAAACATTTAAGGAGTACAGACCTATTTGGAGGTCAAGCCAAGGCCTGAATAGGAATCAGGTGTACTGCCAGGCCAAGGCTGTTACTCAGCATACACAATAGGGAATGGGGATGGGAAATTGACAAGCTTAGGATCCTAAAGGATCCAGTTCATAGCCATGGACAACGATTTCAGGCATTGCCATGTTTTCTGAACCATAACTTAAGCATACAAAAGGGGTATGAGGGTTTGGGATTCATAAAGTATCAAATTCATGACAATCAACTGACAGGATACATATGTAATTTTAACACTGAACTACAAAGGGAAAGGGTAAACATATTACAGCATGCTAGCAACAAGTGTCAACTAAAAGAATTGGACAGAAGTAAGTAGAAGTAAAACACATTGTTGTTGAGACATGTAAATTAACTGGGATATACCAGTAGAGAAGCAGAAAAGTGCAGAAGAAAGTAGAGTAAACAAAGTCCACAGCAGCAACACAAGTATCAGAAAGAGAGAGAGAGAGAGTTTTAAGTGAGAGTGATTTTGAACTCAGATTGCTTTATGTGTTCGTGTGTTCAAAGAGAAGGGAGGAGAGTATTTATAGTTTGAAATCAGGCAGGGAACAAGGTAAGAAAATAATCATGTATCTATTCGAATCAATCAGTAGCAGAAAATCCTTTTAATTGAGGAATTCAAATTTGAACGGTAAAGGGCAAGAGTTATTTAAGGAAGGAGATCAAGTAAACATATTGTGCGTATCATACAAATAAGGGGTAAATACATAGGGGTTTTAATTAATGAAAGAAAATTTTGAAATACACGGTTAAGTAAATAAGGCAAGGACAAAGTAAATCAATTAGTACATAGTAAATCAGGGAATCGGGGGATTCAAAATCACCAATGAACCAAGTCACAAAAAGGGGAATCGAAAGGTTAAAAAGAGTTTTCAAACAAGGAAAGAATCAATCATGCTTACACAAGGAAGTCTGAAATCAGTCTTGAATCTATGTTTATTTTAGAGGGACGTTCAGCGTGTATGAAGAGTGCACAAACATTAGGCATGCGAGGTTAATCCATGGTAAAGAGAAACAGCAACAAAACTACACAGCTAGTAGATAACAACCCATGATAGTCATATAGGTTGATTCACTAATAGGGAGAAGAGGGAATCAGAAGCATGCTAAAAGTCAAGCAAACGACTCTTCTAGAGGATATAGCTTAGTTCAAAGATTACAAGAAACCAAATCACATAAAGAACAGAAGTTAAAACAAGAAGGACCTTGAATCCATTCAAACAATTTCAAGCAGACGAAACAGTTTTTCAGAGACCCAAATAGGTCCGAAATAATTAGGGCTTCAAGATCAAACCAATTTAGAGATGAGAACCAGACAAAACACATAGCAGATAACCTCAAAAGAAACATTAGAAACCTCAAAAGAAACCAAAATTCATGATATGCAAGTTCTAGAACGTCATAAAAGGACACAGTAGAAGGAAAGCACATAAAAACATAGTAGATGTACAACATAAGAAATACGGCAAAGAATAACATAAGAAACATGAGAGAACATGTTAAAAGAAATCATAAAAGCTTTGAAATAATTTAACAAACCCTAAATCGGAAAAGATAAAGGTTTTGAAAACAAAGTTTTGAAGGAAATCTCGAAAAAATGCTCGAAAGCTCAAGAGGAACACAGATCTAAAACGGATCTAAAAGAATCAGAAGAACCTCAAAAGTTCTAGGGTTTCAAAAGAGCCCTAGAAGCGAGAAGGCCTGGAAAAGTCACGATCTAAGCTAGAGAACATCACAATCAGGCTCAAAAGACCAAGGGCCACCGGAGCAAAGCCAGAGATGGCAGGGATCTTTGAATAAATGAAGGTCCGAATGAATATCCTTGAGGTCTGGCCTCGATTCTTCAAGCAATAGGCATGCAGGAGCCATTAGAGGCAAGTACGGGCCTTCAATGGCTTTGGAAGCCATAGATTCAGGCGGTTTTGGGTGGTAGCTGTAGGGAGGCATCTAGGGTTAGGTTTAGGTCTTAGAGAGAATCAGAGAGGAGAGGGAATTTGAGGGCGGTTGATAGAATGAAATGATTTAGGGTTAGGTGTGTAGGCAGATTAAAAAAGGAAAGGGGAAATCATTGCCGTTGATCAGATTGATCAATGGCGTGGATTAAAAGGGGTTTGGGTCGGGTAATCTTAGATGGGTTAAAGGTTGGGTTAAATGGAATTGGGCTGGTCCGAATTTGGGTTTGAAATTGTCAATTATGGGAACCAATTTTGGCTATAATTGAAATAAAATTAGGCTAGATTTTAAATAGCTAGTTTTTCCCTTTTAAATTTTAAAAAATAGTAAAAATGATTTTCTGAAACAAATTGAAAGCACTATATTAATTAATAATATATAATCATTAAATAAAAAATATTGGAATAAATTTTATATTTATAAAAATGCTGTTAATTCTTAAAATAGGCTAAATATGCAATTACATGCATTTTAGTTTTTTAAAATAACAAATAAATTTGTAAAAATATACAAAAATCACCTTTGTTGTATTTTGGTATAAATATGAGAATCAAATAAGTTATTCACAAAAATGATAGTTTTGGAAATAATTACTGAATTCTGTGGTATTAAAAATAGACAATAAATCAGTTTAAAAATCATTAAAAATTTGGATAAGTACCAAAACTCTTGGGTGTGCTCATATATGCACATATATGTTATTTTGAAAGTATTTTGGGTATAAAAATACTTAGAAAAAAATTGGGTATCAACAGTCATACCTTAGTAATAATATCGTTTGAGGAGTGATATGTTCCAGTTATTTGGCAATTATTTGCCATTCACCGTGCCAAGTTTGTTAGATCCCTTTCCGATGACACCGAGGACCTGATATGGTCCTTCCCAATTTGGTCCGAGTTTCCCCTCATTTGGGTCTCAAGTGTTGAGGGTGACTTTTCTCAGAACTAAGTCCCCGTTTCAAAAGTGACGAAGATTGGTTCTTCGGCTGTAGTATCTTTCAGTATGCTGCTTTTGTGCTACCATTTTGACGAGGGCAGTTTTCCGTTTTTCATATAGTAATTCGAGTCTTGTGTTCATAACCTCGTGATTTGACTCTTCCGTTGTGTATCGAAACCTAACGCTGGGCTCCCCAATCTCAATCGGGATTAGAACATCGGCGCCATATACTAAAGAGAACGGTGTTGTCCCCGTACTAGATTTTGACGTTGTTCGATATGCCCAAAGGACTTAGGGAAAATTTCTATCCATTTTCCCTTAGCATCGTTCAATCTTTTCTTTAGATTCGGAATGAATGTCTTGTTTGTTGATTCGGGCTGTTCGTTCCTACTAAGATGATACGGTATTGATAATATCCTTTTTATTTTGTGAACCTCGAGGAACTTTGTTGTTTTGCTGTTGATGAATTGTTTTCCATTGTCGCATACTACCTCGACATGTATCCTGAATCGGCATATGATGTGATACCAGATGAAGTCTATAACTTCTTTTTCTCTAACTTTCTCAAAAGCCTGTGCTTCAACCCACTTAGAAAAATAGTCAGTCACAAATAAAATGAATTTAGCTTTACCTAGGGCCTTTGGAAGAGGGCCGATGATATCCATTCCCCATTTCAAGAACGACCATGGCGATAGGACTGAATGAAGTTGCTCCCCGGGCTGGTGGATCATCAGTACATGTCTTTGGCATTTGTCTCATTTTCAAACGAACTCATTAGTATCTTTTTCCATATTAACCTAATAGTACCTGCTCTAATGACTTTTGTGAACCAGTGATTCAGCACCGGATGTACCCTCGTGAATTTCTCGTAGGACATAGTCGGTGTCTCCCGGACATAAATATACTACCAACGGCCCATCGAACATCCTTCTGTATAATGTTCTATCTTCGGCCAATGTGAATCGTGCATCTTTCATTCGTAGAGTCCTCAATTCCTTAGGATCCGATGGAAGTTTCTCGTTATTTAGATAATCGATATATTTGTTCCTCCAATCCCAAGTTAGGCTTGTGGATTTATTTCGGCGTGGCCTTCTTCCACTACCAATTTTGAATGTTATAAGACAGTCCCCGAGCTAACTTCTTCGTCTTTTACTGATGACCTCAAATTTTCAAGGGCATCATCCTCACTATTCTACTCTCGATGCATATGTTGTACGGTCAATTTTTTAAACTGGTGTAGGTTGCCTACAGTTTGTCTAAGTACCACTACATTCGATCTTCTCGAACCTCGAAGGTCATGTTTACTTGGTTAACCATGAGTAGGGAATCACACTTGGCCTCGATGACCTCTGCTCCCATACTTTTAGCTAGCTCGAGACCTGCAATCATGGCCTCATACTCAGCCTCATTGTTAGTCAACTTAGGGATTTTGATAGATTGTCTAATCGTATTGCCTATGGGCGTCTTCAAAATGATGCCTAGCCTGAACTCGTTCACATTTGAAGCACTATCTGTGAAAGTCCACACCCTTAAGGATGTACCCGATTTTAACAATAGTTCTTTTTCAACCTCGGGTACGAGGGCTGGCGTGAATTCGGCCACGAAGTCAGCCATGATTTGAGACTTTATGGTTGTTCGGGGTTGATACTCAATATCGTACGCGCTAATCTTGACGGCCTATTTAGCTAGTCGGCCCGAGAGATCAGGCTTGTGCAAAATATTGCGAAGGGGGTTAGTGGTTACAACACAAATTAAGTGACATTAAAAATATGGTTTTAATTTGCTACAAGTGCTTATTAGAGCAAAGCGCTAATTTTTCTAAGTGTGGATACCAGTTCTTGGCTTCACCTAATGTTTGGCTAATGTAGTAAAAAGGAAATTGTGTACCTTGCTCTTCTCGAACTAGGACACCACTTACCGCAACTTCCGAGACTGCCAAATATAAGTAGAGTTATCGTCCACTTTTGGAGTATGAAGCAATGGTGGGCTCGAAAGATACCACTTTAATTCTTACAATGCTTGTCGGCGTTTCGGGGTCCAAGTGAAATTGTTCTTCTTTTTGAGCAGTGAGAAGAACCTATGACTTCAAGCTGAAGACCTCGAGACGAATCAGCCTAAAGCGGCTATCCGCCCTATTAATCTTTGTCCGGCCTTAATGCTGTCCACGACTGTGATTTCTTCGATTTCCTTGATTTTATTGGGGTTGATCTTGAGTCCATGATTCGACACCATAAATTCGTGGAACTTGCCTGAACCGAACCCGAATGCACATTTCTCGGGGTTGAGCTTCATGTTGTATTTTCTCAATATATTGAAGGTTTCTTGCAAATGTGTCAAATGGTCCTCTGCGCACTGGGACATAACTAGCATGTCATCAACATAAACCTCCATTGATTTACCTTTTGCTCTTCGAACATTCGGTTTACTAGGCATTGATAAGTAGCACCAGCATTTTTTTAGTCCAAACGGCATTACATTATAGCAATAAGTACCATACTTAGTAATAAACGAAATCTTTTCTTAATCCTTCGGGTTCAATTGAATTTTATTATAACCGGAATAGGCATCGAGAAAGCTAAGGATCTTGTGGTCGGCTATGGCATCAATCAGGCAATCGATGTTCGGCAGAGGAAAAGAGTCTTTGGGACATTGTTAAAATCTTTATAATCTATGCACATTCTAAGTTTGTTCCCCTTCTTAGGGACTACGACTACATTCGTAGCCATTCGAGATATTTTATCTCCCGAATGGACCCTATTTTCAGAAGTTCGGTTACCTCATCCTTGATGAATGCATACTTAACCTTGGATTGTGGCATTCTCTTTTGCTTTACCAGTCTAAACTTCAGGTCCAAGCTCAACCAATGAGTGGTAGTTTCCGGTGGGATCCTTGTTATGTCAAGGTGGGACAAAGCAAAACAATACATAATTTTAATAACGAATTAAATAAGTTTTTCCCTCAGATCGCGAGTTAACCCCGTGCCCAGTTATACCTTCCGGTCGGTAGATTCTTGATCAGTATGACTTGTTCTAGCTCTTCAACTGTTGACTTCGTGGCATCGGAATCATTGGGGATTATGAAGGTTCGAGGTATCATATAACAATCATCCTCAATAATTTCCTACTACTCCAATCTGGTCGAGACCGACGACTGTGGTTGCTATTTGACTTCCTGCTTTTCATTTAATTCTGGTCCATTTGTTGATGTTAGTGCATGTTGATACCCAGTTTTTCCTCACATATTTTTAAATATATATATATATATATATGCAATTATAAGCATGCATAAGTATTTTAATAATATTTCTATTGTTTTAAACGCTCCAAATCAATCTATTTCATCTCCTTTTATTATATAATTATCCTTCATACTACTTTTGTAATGATTTAGCTATCTAAATTCATTATTTATGCGAACATAGTATTTAAGTATTTTTAATGTATTTTTATAATTATATTTATATTTTTAGGCTAAATTCCACATCATTGCAATAATAGCCCATACTAATATATAATTATATTATTTATGCATAAAATGATCTTTTATGTCTTTAAAATGTTAAATAAATATTTTTAGATCATTTTAGCACACAAATATATTTTTGGTACTCATTTATTATTTTGATAAATTATTTAGTCATTAAATTGGAAATTTAAAATCTAGCCCCATTTTTGTATTCAATTCTAATCCTAAATTGGACCCAACACTCAGCCCAATTTTAAACCCAAAATGTACCCAGCCCAATACCCATCTACCCCAACCCAATACCTGGGCAAATCTTGGCCGTTGATCATTGTGATCAACGGTCCAGATTAATCGTTACCTAAATTAAACCTAATGACCCCCCAAAAACCCTCTCATTTCCCTCACCTCTCATGTCGTCATCTAATCCTCTCCTCTCTCAAATGCCCTCAAACCTAACCCTAATCGGACCTCGACATCACTCATATATGGCCATCTATGGTAGTTTTTCACAACCCCCAAACCTCCAATGGCCTTTCGTGTACTGGTATCACCATCTCCAAGGTCCTCAAGGGACCAGGGTTAGTTTACTTGCATCTATTACCATTTATCGCCTGTTTTAGGCTATCCCGGTTTGACTATGAGTAAGATCCTCCTATATCTATGGGTTTCTAAGCTTGCTTCTTCATCTCTGTGATTGTTCATCTCGAAACCTTAATTTATTTCTTTATAACTTCTTAGATATGTACAGATCTGAGATGGTTTGGACTTATTTCATATGAGTTTTACAATAACCTTTTGAGTCTTTACAAGAATCATCTGATTTTCGAATGATTTTTCATCTTTCTCTAAACTAGGGTTTTCGGAAGCTTTTTTTTCCAAAACATTTGGTAATTTTGAGTGATTAATGTTCTGTTTCTTATACGTTTTAACTGATTTTGTAAGGTTGCTCTAATTTACAATCGTTTATACTAAAAGCCCTAATTTTTTTCGACATCCTTTGTTTGGTTTCTGAGTACTTGTGTACTGACTTTGTTTTGCCTTGGTTTTTGTGATTTTTCTTTAGCCATTTAGATGTCTCCTGATTTTCTTATCCTAATATTCCTCTGCTAAGTCTCTTGGTTCAACTTTTCTACTGATTTTATATGTATATATTCATTCTGACTATTCATGGTAAGACTATATTTTTCTCCTTAAATCATGATTGTTTTGAATTTTGATTTAACAATTTGCTTCGTTTAAAAACTATGTGCTAAGCCCTGATTATTCCTCCCTTGCCTAATTGGACTGTCTGCGATATTTACTGACTCTTTACGTGATTCTCTCTTTCAATTAAACCTTGGACTATTCTGAAGTTCTTATTTTGGTCTGATTGAACTCTTTTCATTAACAAAATCTTTGATTCTTACTGCTTTACTCGGTTTGATAGAACTTCTTACCTTAATTAGTTTCTCTTGCCTTATTTGTTATTTGCTGAATCTTGCCAATTATTTCCTTAATTGAACTTCCGTTCATTCACCCCTAATTACCTACTTTACACTCAAGTCTTACTTTATTCCCTGCCTTAAATATTTGTCCTTCTTTTACCATTGATTGATTATCCCTGATTAAGGGGAAGACTTACTGATTTCATGTGTGTGATTGATTTCATGAATTTCCCTAATTGATGTATAATTGATCCCTTACCTTATTTTATTTTACTCTTGATTACTATATAAACTCCCTCCTATTCTCAGCTCTGACATGGACAACAGTTCAGAACTACAACTTTTTTACACACTAAAAAAGCTCTCTTTCTGCTCTCTTTGTCATTTGTGATCTTTGTTATTCTAGCCGGCTGCAAGCCAAGGCTGGAAATCGCACAATACCTTGCTCACATCTTGTGTTGTTTCTTTAACTAGGTATGCTTCTGATTAATTTTTAAAAATTAAAACCTATGTGTTTACTTACTGCTTTAGTTCATATGGCCAGAGTCCATTCTTTTTGCTTATTGCTTACCCAACATGCCTAATACTGCCTATTCAAACATGTGATTAGTATGTTTCCACTTTACTTGCTTGTTTGTTATTTTGTTTAACATGTTGACTTATGTAACTAGCTTGTTTGACTGACTGTTGTGTACCTTGCATGCCTAAACTTTGATTCTTTGTAATTAGCATGCCTTCACTTGTTAACATTTGCCCAGCATGCTCATTTAATCCCTTGCATGTTCCGCCTCACTCCTACTAAATTAGTTAATCTCCTTAGAGTGATTCTAGCTGTGGTGTTTAGATGTCCTCAACATGTTTTTGCTGTGATATTTGCTGCATGACTTGCATTCTATCTAACTTAGTAGTTCTATAGAACCCTTCAAAAGATCTATGTGTCATGTTGATTGTGTGCTCCATTAAGGTATACTCTCTATGTTCCCAACCCCTCTTCCCTTGTGTGAAAGTTGTTTGCCAAAGTACTTCCTAAAGTCTATTTGTTCTATGACTTGTGTTTTGATTGCAAATTGTTTCTTTACACTTTCCTCAAATTGTTTTATATTTAAAATCAACACTGTTTTTTTTTTAGAAATTCTTTTTAGTCCTAAGACCTTTCTTAATACTGTTTACTAAACTCTTTCAAACCATTATGCACTTCCACTTAATCTTAGAATACTAGGTCCTGCCCCTCTGATATATGTACTGCCTTGAGACCCTTGAGATCTCTCTGAACTCTGGCATGTCAGGGGTGGCATTTCCACACTGCACCTAAATCAGATATTATTTGATAAAGGTCTAGGTATGAGCACTACCCAGGATCTTTAAGGTCCCTAGGGAACTCTGACACACCTAGATATGAAATTGGCTATGGAACTTTGGGCATTTGAGACTACTGGAGGTTGGAAATCACTTTGTGCCTACTTAAGGCTCCCTATAGTTTAATTTCTGTTCTATTTATGTAATTCATTCAATTCCTAGTCTGTAATAATTAATTGTAAACAAAAATTGGGGTGATTAGTGAAAAAGAGTGGGTAGTCATATATTGCAGGTAAAATTAGGTAGATACCATGCCTATAGGGTCCAAGTTGATTGAAATGTGTTTGCTAGATAACATGCCTATAGGATCTGCTTTGGTTTAGATGAGTTATGTTTGCTTTACTTCCACAAATTAGAAGCCATGCATATAAAATCTAAACCGTCTTTAATAATAGAGATCATGCTTATAGGGTTAAAATAAGCTCTAATAGAAATCATGCCTATAGGGGTTTCACTTTGGTTAAATGAATTCTATTGTTTCACCTTATGTTTAATTAGAAATCATGCCTATAGGACGTAAAACTAGTTTAGTTAGAAAAACATTTTAATTCATGCTTGTTTAGTATGAATCGGTTTAATTAACTAATCTGCCCGCTTTTTAATAAGTTTTCAAATGCTGCCTTAATTAATATTGCTGGAAAGCATGCTTATAGGATCTCAAGTTATATGTCTAAAATAGTTTACTATTTTACTGCATTCCTGATCAATAGTAGATACCATGCCCATAGGGCATCATTGTTATATGCCTAGGCAAGCCTATAGGGCAATTAAAATCCTACAACTATAAAACTGCGCTTTGTTATTTAAGACTACTCACATTCAACAGGTCTAAAATCAGTAGGAAAGCTGAATAGGTCTTTGACACTTTGGTCCTAATTCAATATTGTATACTCTCTGCTCACCTAGATAGCATGTTCTAAGGTTTCTCTCTTAAATACCTGAAACATTTGTTTGAGACGTGCACTTATTTGTTCTGCTTGTGGAGGTAAAATGTCAGCCTTTAGTTGTTCCCCCTTTAAATTTTGTCCTAATTATTTTGGTTGACGCTTAGACTTTTCTCCTTTAAACACCTTAGGATGGTCTACAACTACCTAAATTAGACGTCCTAAATACCTCTAGGGCCATACGGAAGGGAAGGGTAGAGCATGCATAGGATATCTTTCAAGGTTGCTAGAACGCTTTAGGCTATAACCAAGGGAAGTGAATTAGGTAGTAAGGATATGATGACTACGCACTAATGTCACGTGTAGCAACTCATTGAGGAGTTATTACCGGGCATTGTATGTGTATGATCCTGTAGGATGACCAACCTAGGACCCCTCTTTCCTAACTCCCATTGTTTAAATGAATTTATTTTTCTATATATATGTGCAACTTGTTCAAACATTTTTCCCTTGTTTTATTACTTGAATCATACATGTGCTTAGAATGTCTAAACATGCCTTTACTTGCAAGTACATGTTAAAACTGTTTATGTGTTAAGATGACTAATTCACATGAGTTTAAGTTCGTCCGGGACCCACCGTTATAGACCACGAGGGTGCCTAACACCTTCCCCTCAAGGTTATTTGGAGCCCTTGCCCTAATCTCTGGTAAGGCAAACTAGTTTATGAGTTAATTTCTCAAGGTGCCCTAACGCACCATAATCCGTTAGGTGGCGACTCTTCAAATACCCAATTCCCAAAAGGAAACGAGTTATTCCCCCATAAATGTTGAAACCCGGAAGTTCTCCGCAAGGAGGAAAAAAAGGGGCGTGACAGCATGGCAACTCTGTTGGGGATATATTAGGCTCTTACTGTAATGAACTTATTTTTTTTGAATTAGTCCAAACATGCCTTATCCTGTATACTATTTCCCCTTTATTTGGATTTAACTGCTTATTTATGATTTCTTTTATCTTCTAAAACTGACTTGTCTCTTTAATTTTTTTTTCGTAAATGTCTTTCAATTATTTAAATACTGAATTTATTATTTTTCCTACGTGCAAATACTTGACAACATGCTATTTATTGTTGCATAAATCATGCTCCACATCATATTCTACTCGTGCATATCAAATCCTATAGCAACGCTTGATGAGTGGTTGCGCTCGATCAGTAGTACAGTCGACGGTTCCGTGCCTTTCCCCCCTCAAGTTGTTCTCTTAAGGGTACTAGTCTAGATCCCCATAGTAACCTTACTCTGGTTGAAATTGTGCATGCATCATGGTCAAACCTAGTCGGATTAATATGTCGTCCACATAATGATCCTTTAAGACGAGCCTTATCCAAAAGTCCACCGGGATTTCCATAATCCCAACAGACACAACCATGTTCTGTGCATTAATTTGGAGAACTAAATGCCAATATGCTAATCATGAATGTACAAATAGTCGAGTCTGGTAGGGAAGAAGGGCCTAACCTTTTTGTTTTGCAGAAAATGAGGCACGAGATCCCCAGATTCAGTATGGTTAGCAACATTCCACCATTGCTACTAGATTGGTGGGAAGACTTTCCCTCAAGTGACAAGAAACAAGTAAGGAAGCACTTGGGCAATTTACCTTCTCTACTAGACATTCATCCAAATAATAGGTTGATCGAGGCTGCCACTTTGTTCTGGGAGAGTGAAAGGACTGTGTTCCATTTTGGCAACATAGAAATGACACCACTTCTAGAGGAAATCGAGGGACTTGTAGATGGGATAGCCCTGGGTTATTAGTGCCAGAGAACTGTAATGGTAAAGGGTTTTTAAA
This sequence comes from Nicotiana glauca, assembly GCA_026770625.1. Lineage (NCBI taxonomy): Eukaryota > Viridiplantae > Streptophyta > Magnoliopsida > Solanales > Solanaceae > Nicotiana > Nicotiana glauca. The sequence continues at coordinate 194,243 of MU722720.1, forward strand.
AATGATGGGGCTGAAGAAATATGCTGACTTGGGATGCTTGAAGGAATCCTACATACCCTTCGAATATCTGTATGAGAGATATGGCTATAGCAAGTCATACCGTACCATCCATGATGATCTTTCTATCACTTTTTTGGGCCACATCCACTGCAGAGTGTTCGTGTTCATTGTGTGCTTCTTGGGCCGGATAGTATTCCCAATGAAAAGGGAAAGAATCCACACTAGGTTGGCCATGGTCACTAAGACTTTGATGGAAGGGTTCAATGGACAGACATACACCATAGTCCCCATGATCATAGCCGACATCTATAAGGCTCTGGAGCGCTGTCAAAGAGGGGTCAAGCATTTCTGGAGTTGTAACATATTGCTGTAGTTGTGGTTATTAGAACATCTTCAAATGGGCTAGTATTGGCAAGAATTTCCGTGAAGGGCTAGGAATGACCATATTGCCTTCCATCAACCCAAGCGGATGACCTACATTCTAGACAGGTTTGCTCAACCGGAAGGTGCCAAAGAGTGGGTAGAGTTCTTCGACAATCTGACTGAGGAACAAGTGCAATGGATGTTTGAATGGTTCCTAACAGACGAATTTATCATTAGATCCAGGGACGCTCCACACTCGGTACTGATTGGGTTGAGAGGAATATACATTTATGTCCCTATCCGATTTATGAGGCAAGCAAGCAGGAATTAGGTTGTACCAAGGATTGATAGGATGAGTCATTTCAGAGCAGACTTTCAATACCACGGCGTCCCTTACAAGTGCCAAGCCCAACATATATGGCACTACAAAATCGTTATGGAAAAGAACACCATTAAGCCTGACAGGTATCATGCAGGGTGCGAACCCCTCTGCCCGGCATGGCTAGAAGACAATCTAAAGGGAATGGTGAGGCTAGTAGCCGATTAAGGGAATAGAATCATAGACGAAGAAGCTAAAGCTCAAGTCAAATACAACAGGTTGCGCAAGAGGGTCCACAACTCTGAGAATGAGCACCAGGAAATACATGAGAGGAATGTGAGGTTGATTGAAGAATGGAAAGAAATGGCAGTCACTTCCAATAGGAAGTTGGAATATTTGGAGCGAGGAATAGTAGATCTGGAGGGTAAAGTCATATAGAGGATTGAGGATTGCCATAATGTTTAAGGAACTGAAGGAGGGTATCTGGCCAGAGCCTACTTGATGCTGGGTCTGCCCGTGCTGGGGGACCAGTACGATGGATTCAGGAAGATCGAATCTAGGGAAGGTCCTTCTAGGACCAAATAGGCTAGATTTATTTGTTTTTCTAAAATGCAATAAGGCCAAATGCCAATTGTGACTTACTTTTTCTATTATCTTAGTGTCGTTTTGGGATTTGTCTATTTTTCATATTATGAAACGAGGCATTTGTTGGCATCTAAAATTCTCTGAATCTATTTGTCGCTAGGCCTACCTCGGGCACAACGAGGCTCCCAAATTAGGATGCGAATTTATAGTAATATATGTTTAAATACTGCAACATTTCAAAACCCTTACTAACTTGTTATCTTTTTGTTTTTTCATTTATTTTGATTATTCCCATTCCCTAAGGTTGGTTCACTCATACTGGCATCATAGCATATCATACCAGATCTAGAGGCCCTCTACCTCCTCCTACTCCAAGCAATGCAAAACGAAAAAGAAAAACAAAAATAGACGACTTGAGTGGTATTCGAAAGGTTAATGTTGAAAACGCAGAGACTTCAGACGGTCGAAGTACTCCAGCACTAAATGATCTAGTCCTAAGATTGGAACAAAAGATAATGGAGCTTCAAGGAGAGCTTGAGCAGGTTAGCAACTTGGCGAACTTATCACTCACCCTGAATGTCCACAACATCAACCAACAAAACACAAAGAACCCAGCACCTCCCCAAAACACTTCAAACCAATATTCACAAAACCCTCATGCACCACATCGATACACAACCCCACCCCAATATCTCGATCCCTTACCAGTATTGATAAAAGGTGAATTTGACTATAATTACACCTTGAATAATCACATTCTTATGTTGTTTTGATGATATATATATGATAACAAAATGCTCTTATTAGTGTTTTTCATGATTTAT